>JAGFPH010001797.1:158461-173200 GCA_018207615.1 Philaenus spumarius | reverse complement strand
TTGTGTATTTCAACGAAATTTCAAAGCAATCGGTGAAGAACTTTCGAAGATTTTAGATTTTGAACAAACGAACATTTACATAGTTATGTTTCTCTCATGCTACACCAAACTATGCACTTTTGGACTCTACAAGAATCAATAAACGATTTTTGGCTTTTACAATAAACGATTCAATTATCAAATAACTACAGTTGATAACCCACTACTGCAGAAAACCAAAGCAACAGATGTTTACTTTGCTACTACTAGCGCACTATTCTCACCGAGTTTAACAAGGGAACTATTTCTAGAATATCCTTTTCCCATTCAGCAGTATATTTCAAACTAGTTTGTTTGCCAGAAGTGTTGAAATATTATCAATCTTGTGCTCGAAAGCTGGTCCTATTTTGCTACCTCAGTTTATTTTCAAACTTTTTGGAATATTACACTTTTCCCACTCACCGATTCTATTATAATAATTACACAACCTTTATTATTTTAGTTAAAGGCTTTTATGAACGGAGTAAATCGTTTACTAAAAAAAAACTCATCACCCAAGATCAGAGTACTAACTCCAAAATTGTGTTTAATTGTTAAAGGAAGGAGTAATTACAATTCTGCGAAGATATTAAATTATTGCAATCTAACCTTTAGTAGTTGTTTTAATTTTATATAAAAAAAAAAATATGGAAGTACACTTACAATAAAATTATAGCTGGCTTCAATTGTACAATGAAATTTAAAAGAAAACTAAATATAATTTCAGAACCTTATAAAAGTAATATATTTGTAAAAATGGTACAAACTCAAATCACACACAAAAATAACTATTTCAAAAATATATATACAAACTGATAGAAATAACTTGAGTAGACTGGGAGTACATGATTTCCTGAATACATAACAAATCGTAAATAAATATTTTGTAATATAAATGGAGGTACGGAAAAGTTTATTCACACAGAATTTATACAAACATTAATGCCTAAATTAAGTAAAATAAAAATAAACATAAGGATCAATTCTGTAAAGAGGATTTATGGTGGTAGTTAACAAGCCTACGACCCACTAGATATTTATCATTCTTGATGTGTTCGTACAGCTTGGCGAACTGTCGTATTTGGAACGTGACGACTCCAATGACTAACGAAATAAGAAGAATAAAAGGGTAAACTCTACGAGCGATGACATTTTTAAATTGAGGACTGGTGATTATCAGCGGTATAAACGAATGAGCGACCACATACGGTACCGCTAACCCTAGACTCAAACAGGCAATTACCGGAGCGGCTAGCTCACGCAGCACCAATCCCAAATCCATCGCACGGATTCCGTCCCTGTACGCTCGTTCGATAGCTCTCCGTAACGCCCAATCGGGGCCCATCATCGTTATCGCACAAGCGATCTTAGTATATAGGACGCCCAACGCCCAATCTTGCCAAACCCATAGTACGGGCGTTTGATCCAACGGGACTCGCAACGGCACTACGACGACTAATTCCAACAACAGACCGAACAGTAACGGGATGATTCCGAGCAGTACGGTGAAAGCGATGGCCGACTTTGCACCGACGACGCACCATTTCCATATTCTTTCCGTTACGGCCGCCCGACCTTGGGGTAACCAACTGAGAAGAAGTGCGATCGCACGAGCTAACAACCAGCAGAGATATGTACCGCAGGAAGCGGTATACAATTCGTGGATGGGTCCTACAGGAGGGGTCGGAGCAGGTCCTGGAGGTCCTACCGGCCATAATACCATAACTTTCCTCCCCAACCAGACGGGGACTGTCAGCGCTATCAGACTGGCAATAACTAGCGAAATACAAACAAATATTAACAATCCAATAATCCTTGCGGGAAACAATTGCGGTCGTACGTACGGTTGAAAACCAGTAGGACCACCTCGTTGTAGCAGAGCTTGATGAGCCGCTCCCAAATCACCTCCTCCGTTGTTGTTGTCGACTTGTTGAGGTCTTTCCGCCTCGTCACCAAGCAGGTACGATTTAAGGTCGAGTACCCAAGATACGCAGCGACACCACGAGCGTACGACCGATTTCAGCCAAGTTCTTGTGTGCGACTGCTCCAACAGAGCGGGTAATATCACCTGCAGCAGAAATAACTCGAGCGATAGTTCGTTCACCTGCGTTTCTGAATGTAGTGCGACTGTATACGGTAAGAATGAAGGCCAGAGCGATCGCAAAAGCCTAACTGGCAGCCAGAGCATCAACAATACTGCTGTACCGAATATCACAGCAGACGCTAGCAGACGACGTATGTGGCGGACAATGGGCAAGTGAATCATTTCCTGAAAATAAATATTAAATTAATAATCACTATGATTACAGTCAAACAATGTATTTATTAGGTTAAATCACATTTTAAATACTTTTATCACACCTTAAGAAATAAAAGTTGAATACAGTTAGAGTTTTAACCCTTCCCCAGCTGAAGAACCTGATACAGTGGATTTTGAGCTATTGTTTATTTTATGTAAAATATAATGACATTTATTTTAATAGAGCCTGTTTTATTAAATAGAATTTCTAAAAGGTAAACAGTAAATTCATGGTTTTGATTATTAACGGTAGCTAAAAAAAGAAAAGATACTATCAAGCAAAACGGCCGTTTTGCGGAATGCAAAGAAAAAAAAACGGTGTAACACTTATGTCCATGTCACAGAGAAATTAATAAAGTAAGATATGAATCAGCTGTTTCCTATAGTGACTAATGGAACAGAGATTTGGTCTAAATGAATAAATGACGCAATACATAAATAATACTAATCATTTAATTTTTTCATATAAATACATTTCTTAATGACGCAAAGTAATTACAGTAGAATCATTTTTTTTTATATATAAACAAATAATAAAACATAAAAGCAGACTGTAAAAGTAGGTAATGTAAAAGCAGACTTAAAAAATATATATTAAAATATGATCGTGTGTAAAATGTGAGAACTATATAAAAACTTTATTTCAAAAAGTAGTGCGTTGTACGCGAATAATAAAACGGTAGTCGAAATTATAAACAGTTCAATAAATAAAATATAATAACAGTACAGAGCACAATTTAACATGAATCGAGAACTTAATATGAAAGTATGTACAGTGATTATAGAAGCAATGAAAAGAGAGAGAGGGAACAACTTGCCTACGTGCCGAAAAGCAGGTAGCCTAGCGAATTGGTTACGCCACAGAACATTCTAGAAGCAGTTAGAGGGGATCAAGATGGCGACATAGCTTATGTTTGTTGAAGGAAGCCGGCGTGTGTTGTTGCAGGAAAGATGTGATTTTCTTTGAAAAAGTGGTGACAAGTTGGTCATAATGTAAAGTAAATGTACTTTGGAGGTGGCGTGATTAAAAATATTAAGCTGATCATGTAGGATTGGTTGTTTATCGACGGATATTCTTTCGATGTGCTTTGTTGGAACTTGTGTAAGGTAGGCTTCAGAGGTGAACTGTGAAATCGACGAAAAAATCCTAGGTAACGGACAGTGCGACGAATGTAATAAATAAAACTGTAAGTAATAATGGCCATAAGACATTTCTTTAGTCTGCAAACGTAGAATTTTTTATTTTTAAAAAAAAGTTAACTTCTTTTAACTTTTATTGCGTCATCGCTTGGGATATGGTTCACAAAATTTTGTATAATTGTGGATGATTTTTTGAGTTGTTTGTGTATGTGTGTACCACTGTGTTTATGTTTCTTAATTGTTGTAAATATCAATTTTTTATCATGTTTGAGTAAATAATTGTTGTCTTGCCGCAATGCCTTGAATTTCTTTATATAGCCACGTGTGTCCATTTTGCCACTACTTTAATTAGCCAGGTTCCCGCCCGTGAGAAAATAGAGTTAATTAACAAGTATCTTTCAGTGATTAGTAATTATAAATAAATATATGCAAACAGAGCATAAGTGGGGTTATATGTGGATTATCGCAAATTATCATGATTATTTTTTTTATTATTGAGATTATGGGAGTCAAGTGAAGGTGATTTTTATGGTGAATTTAAGCAAGGTGAGTTTTAAGGTTATAATAATAAGATGAGTTGAAGTAAGGTGAAATATTTAATATTGTTCTACGTTGAAGTTGGAAGAAAGAGGTTATGGAGAGTTAAGGTGGGTGATGATTATTATTGTAGTGAGGCAATAGGCCTAGGAGGTGCATAAGCAATATTAAGTGGTACATGAGCGACGATTTTTGTTTTTAAGGTAAATAGGTAAGGGAGGTATTGAAGAGATGTTAATGGTTATTAGATAATCCACATATAGCATTTTTATTTTGATTTAAGACATATTTTTTTTTATTTTTGAACTTTTTATCGAACCCCATTTTTTTTAACACATTATACTTAAAATAATTTTATTTTTGCAACGCATATCGTTGCAACGGTTGTGCTATATACGTACGGAAAACATAGCTACCATGTAATTGTCCACTTAAAAATACCATTTTAAAAATTTTAAATGGTAAATTTTAGTTTAAAATCAATTTATTTGTTGTAAAATTAGGTGATTTGATCTTTCATTCAACTTTCTAGGTCAAGCTAAACCCCCTTTTCAAGCCATTAAAAACAGTAGATAATCATCAAAAAATTATTCATAGTTTTTTTTTTTTCATATTTCCCGCTTATTCTGTCAGACTCAATAACTACCTCACCGTTTCGAGTAGAGACCTCGATGATGGCTTTAAACACATCTCCTTTCAATGGAGATGAATAATGTACAAGAAAAATAAAGGTAGATGCAACGAAACTCAAAATATCGCCGAAATAGTTTTTCCTATGTAAGTTAGATTGGTACATTAGACTGAGCATATTAGCCATATGATTTTGTAAATGTTATATACGAAGATTTACGAATGTTTCCGAAGCTGAACGAATAGGTATTTCTTCTTTAAACTTGGTAAACGTTAATATTATATTGACAATCATATAACATATTATTATAGCCTACATTAGGTTATATACAAAATACAATTAACTTTCAGACATTACAAGAAGTTTACTGGCGTGGAGTACTGATTATGTTGTCAAGGTAATTTAAGTTTTCAAGATACTCCATGCCAATGGGTATAATCTTGGAGGTAAAATGAGAAAAGGAAAGCAGTAAACCAATTTTAATGTAATAAGAGAAAATGAGGAAAGCACCACATTGAATAGGCTACTATATTTTCTTTTAAAAGTTTAATTTATACATTTTTTAAACTCATATTTTCATTCCACGAGTAAATGTGATTGATTGTAGCGGAAAAATTCTTTGTTTGAATTTTAATCTCCTAATATATATATTGTTTCAAAGAATATTATTAGTTTATCATTACATAGTTACTCGTGCATATATATAGGCCTACTTAATATTGGCGACCTATTTATGATATCATTCTTTTTTTTTAAGAGCTTTCTTGGCATTCATTTTTTAACGCAAAGTGTTTTTTGGAGAGATATTAACTAGCACTATAGTACATGCAAAATTCGTAAATTATTACAGCGTATGTACTCATTATTGTACGAATTTAGTAACATTGTATAAATACCCCGTCAGCAAAACACTCACAAATACAACAAAACCTACAAGATGGGATGTCCCTACAACACACCCTTGCGTCAATACAAGTGGACTTGTGCCAATGAAGGAAAATGGCATACTGTACAGCAAGTAAAATTAATTATATTAAGGTTAAAACAACTTGTAATCTTTGATTGTTTTTTATTTAGTTCTAGTTATTCTTGCACTTTGTTGTACAGCGCTAATATCACGCCAAGTTCTCGACTGAATTTTATTGACCGTTCGGTTCGAGAGAAGGATCGACTTCTGATACTTTCGTAGCCAACTCTTTCGTTAATCGACAAATTTTTGTCACTTCTTTTAAAATGAAGTTAGTTAAAAAAACATTTTGTTAAGTTTTATTTTTGTAATTGTAGTGTTATAGATTTCACCGAGTTAAATATTTCCAGAGTGGACTGTACAGTTCTTAGATTTTAGTGAACTGTACCAATGATTATGTATTTAGTGAAATTGTCCTCCATTTTCCATAAAGATTTGGTTTTTGCTATTCGCAGCAATTTTTTGGAACCTACTGCGAATAGCGAGGGATTGCCGTACTAATATGAAAAACAATAATGTCAGTGTCTATTATGCGTAGACATTCTATTGAAATGAATAAACTTTTACCTAATAAAATCAAAGCAAGGTACGGTATTTTTGCATGACAATATACCATATTATGTAAGCAAGGGTTTACAGAAAACTTCATATCCAAGAAACTATAAGAGTGACGAATGATTGGAAAGCAGTGTTAGAAAGTTTAAATCTTGACGGATCCAAAGGTGGCCTTATATTCTTTTCAAAATAGGTCTGTCTAGCGATTATGAGCCTTAGAAAATGGACAATGTTGTGTCATTTCTTTGTGTTTTCTCGTGTGGAGTCAGCTGTTTAGACATTACAATTTTAAAACGATGATTACAAATGTCAATATTTGTTTTAGAACAAAAATATGTAAATACAAAAAAACGCAAGCAGCACTGCCGCATTACTATAGCTCAATTTTCTTACTCGGGAATAACTAGTATTAAATACTGGGAGTTTCCTATACATTTTGTTCCTTGTTCCAGGAACTGTACCAAAAATACCTTTGCACAGGATTATAGTAAATTTAATTGCCTTCCGAATGATTTAACTCACAAATTGTAATCGGGCTTATGAGTGGGAGAAATTGCACAATTATCTTACGTAGATAGTGAAAGAAATCATTTATCGGGAGTTTCATATGAATTTGTTTCTTGTTCGAGGAACTGTACCAAAAATACCTTTGCAAAGGATTACAGTAAATTTAATTGCCTTTCGAATGATTTAACTGACGAATTGTAATTGGGCGTATGAGTGGGAGAAATTGCGCAATTATCTTACATGGATAGTGAAAGAAATCATTTATCGGGAGTTTCCTATGAATTTTGTTCCTTGTTCCGGGAACTGTATCTGAAATACCTTTGCACAGGATTACAGTAAATTTAGTTGCCTTTCGAATGATATAACTCACAAATTGTACTCGGGCTTATATACTTCTCAAACTCCTACCCAAAAATGATTAAACGGTATAACTCCACCATTTTGAATCGGGTTGAAAACAAGGAAAAAAAAACGTGTATCATCTCTAAATGGTCTAAATGAGTATAGAAAGGAAGCCCTACCCTCCTCCCTCCAACCGTTTTCAAGTTGGGCCGAGTGTATTAGCTATTATTTTCTTATAAAATTAGGCTAATTAAAGTTTAAAACATTTCCTTTCCAATGGATTTTGTTTTATTGAGATTGGAAGATTTTTAGTAGGTGAAATATTCAATACAAGTTGTGCTGTCCACTTTGAGGGTTAAATATAAGATTAATGTTATCTTTACATTAAAGTAGTTAAAATTAAGAAAATACAAGCTACTCTCTTACCTGTATTGGACTGAAGTCAGGGTCATTCAGATTCCTGAGGAACCATAGAACGCCAGGTCTAAGAACTTCCCGCAGCAGAAGGATGAACGAAGCAAAGTAATAGACGTAGACCATTCCGACCAACCAATGGATAAACATAGATGTACCAGGAGCAGCACGGAAGCTCGCTTCACGATCTCTGAGTGTGGCGTCAAACATCGACAGTGAACAGATGTCCAACCACCAGCCACAGATTAACGGCAGAACACCGATCTCCACGACTGAAAGAAGCGATACCTGCAACAAAAGAATTAATATGAGTTACTGTATGAGGTTAGGTAAGCTGTATGTATGAATTTGTATCCTGGAAAAAATAAAATATTTGATAGTATAGAATGTTTACCACACTTACTTTTTCTTGGTTTTTATAAAATTCTAGGGGAAACCACTGCGTGCTCCGCACGCCAACCCCGTTGCAACCTTCTATACACATAATCATGTTATGTTTTCTTTATAATAAAGGTGTAGGATTAATAATAACCCCAAAGCTAAGGTGGTAAATAATGTTACATGTTCAAATCAAATTATTTTGAATTTTTTATAACAGCAGTTATAATAAAGGTTATAAGAACCAGCAAGGCTCGGGTCTACACCTTAATACAAATCTAACTTAAAAGTTAGAAATACAAATAGTTGCTTCAAAGTTTGAAATCATCTGTTAATGGAAATATTAGAGAAAACGGTTGTTTTATCTGTTATTTTATTCAAAATTTGTTGCTACGGTAATAAATGCAAATACATGTGTTGGTTTATTAGTCTAGGCCTAATCCTAAGAATTTTTTCCAACTAAATTTACAAATATTGAAATGAAAAATGTTATTATCAAAATGAATTCTAGCCTATGCTACTCAGGGATAGTGTAGGTTTTCATTAGTAAAACTATTTTTTCAATAGGGTTCAGTAGTTCCAGAGATTACCCCCTACAAACAAACAAATCTTACCTCTTTATAATATTAGAATAGAATATAAAACATTAGAGATGGGAACTAAATCAAACATTTGTATGCTAAGATTAAAGTGAATATCTGGAAATAGTAAGTTTTAACTTATAATCATTTTTGAAAAAATATTTAATGCGACCTAAAAGAAAGTAGCCGTTAAACTCTTTACTCTTTATTTTTATCATTTCAAACAGTATTCAACTCACTTATTTTTGCTCTCTATTTTGCTAAAGACTTATTCACTCTATTTTGCTAAAGACTTATTCACTCTCTATTTTGCTAAAGACTTATTCACTCTCTATTTGGCTAAAGACTTATTCACTCTCTATTTTGCTAAAGACTACGTTAACCCTTAAGTATATGCAAACCATTTTTTGTTTCTGCTTTATTGTTGGTGAACACCTTTACTTTATACCATTTCTAAGAGTTCCTTCAAATAAAGGCGAGGAACCTTTTTTATGAAACCATTCAACGAAAAAACAAAAATACACATTGTGTTCTATGAAATACAAAGTTCACACAGTTTTGTATGGAAGTTTCAAGCTCCAATCGAGCCAAAAAAGGTATAACAAAGAAACTTATTAAATAAGAGCCTGCATATAAAAAACATGACTTACCTTTACAACAACGTAGCACAATCCAAGAACACGGCGTGAACGGGTGAGATTTAATAGTGTCGCCAGTGAATGCAAGAGCACCAAACATAGGCCAATCACGCAGTAACCGCAAAGCGTAGTCAGGAGTCCTTAAACAAAAGTAACAATGTTAAATCATACATTTATACGAGGATATGTACATTATTTGTAGTAGACAATTAAATACGATAATTTAGCGAAACTTAAATTTAACTCTGTACGACAATTGGACTATACAATTTGTTATAATATTTAATTTTTCGATAAAGCATATATTCTTAAATTACTATTCCAAATATTCCTAATTTTGCTAGCAGTCTTGTAGTAGGAACATAAAAACTGGTTTACATTTTCATACAGTTCTATTTAGAATTAAATTACAAAACTTTTCTACATTTTGAAAAAAATTGTTTACAATTTTTTATGGAGGCCTAAAGTTGAACTTTTTGTTTCCGTTACTGAACATTTTTGGTTTCTTGAGCTAATAACTTTGTTCATTTTACATCAATCAATTTTTTACTGGCATATATGAGTTCTTTGAACATTTTTCAACAAAAAAGCTATGGGCATGGAGCACTTTTGGATTGGGATATAATTACAATACTTGGCGAATTTTTGGAAAAAAATGCTTGCAAAACGCACCAAAATGGTCTGGCATTGCAGAAAGTTTGCGAACAGTTATAGGGTTAAATCCTCTGTGTAACCTAAATTTATAATAAAAACAAAAATTAAAAAAACTAAACTCACCTTCGAAATGTGAAGCGGTTACATGATCCTTGAGTCCAAGTCCGGCGACGGCAAAGTGTCCCATATGATAAGGACAGAACGCAAACACAAGTATAAAGAGAGTGTTGAGCGATACGACCCAGAAAACATGTTCCAGAAAGACCAGCGACCCGTCAAGGCCTAAGAGCCGTTCCCAGGTCAGTTCCTCGGCAGCCCTGTCCCACTCTATGGGGTTCCAGTTGCCTTCATCTGCTCCGCCTCCTCCGAGGGCTCCATCACCTTCCGGGCGAGGTTGTGGAAGGTCCCATGCGGCTAAATCTAAATCCTGTAAAAAAAAAGAAGAAAATTAATGTAAAAGTAACTAAAAATATCAACATGAAAACATACAGTAGAGTCCGGCTATTCCAAAAATCCGTCTATTCCAGAGTTCAGAAAAAATACCGATTTTTTTAGACATAAAAACAGGAGAAATTAAAAAGACGTTCGTGAAAAAACGTACATTTATTGTTATACAAATAAGTTAAATAGAGACATACATAGAGCCTAAGCTTTATGAAAATGTCTGAAATCAAATTGGAATGAAAGCTGGTTTTTTCCTTCACGTTTTCCATCCCTTTTGCGAGAAGGAAGCTATGGCAACTAGCGTCAGGTGAAAAGGATACCGGGTCCTTCAGAAAGAAGGAAAGATTAGATACACCAGCTAGGCACTAATAGTGTTGTTGCCACCTGCCAGTTGCTTTCATCCGTTTTTCTCCTTCGTTTTTGTTATCTCGAAGGAATTTGTTTTTCTCAATCTTTTTTCAAAATAATGCGGTACTAACGGACAGACTGCGGGTTGACAAAACGGACAGTTCGAACAACCTATCTCTTTCCTTCCATTTTTAGAAGAAAACGGAATCGTAAAGCAACAGAAGGAAATAACCCCTGATGATGTAAACCTACACTATTACTAACAGAGCGAGGTCAAGAGCATTTGCCGCGTCTACATGCGATATGAATTCAGTTTGAGTGTTCATTTCCTCCGAGCCGATCAAGGCTGTATAGAACAGGCAATAAAAGACATCCCTGCACTTAATTTACGCCTTAACAAGTCAATACATTGATATTATTCATGAAATCCGCCTATTCAGTGTTTGGTCCCAATTAGTTCGGAATACAGGGACCCTTCTGTATTACATTTTAATGCTATTTTTGTGCAAAATAAAAACAACGGAAATGCATCTTCTTGGTTTTATTTTCATGACTGTAGTGTCGTTAAATGCAAGTAATTTTGTTTTTTGTCATTTCCCATTGACCCCGAATTTTCTAAATGGGTTTTTAACAGACATCATTGGCTGTGGTTCGGATTCCACGTAAAACTGTAGGTACCGTCTTCATTAGCCTTAAAGTGCAAAACAGCAGGACGTTAAACACACAAAAAAAATTCATAAATTGTGTGAAATGAACTCTTTAAAACTTATTTCAATAAAGAATATTTTGGTAGTTTAATCTGAAACTATTTTTAACCCTCCAAGCGCTGAAGTCGCAATTGTGAACATTATAAATCAGTCTGTAGTGCTACAGTCGCATTTATGACTTTTCTACAGAGGTTTTTTAAAACAGGTCTCAATTCGTCACTTCATTCAATCGGTTTTGTAAGAAATCGATTACTACGTTGTAGTATAAAGTTTAAAATCGATACTTTACATTTTTTTGTTTAGCATGAAATTGTGCAACTTTTGTATACCTTGGAATTTAAACAAAGATATTTTGAAATAATTTTTAATGGGTTTAAATCTGAAAAATAAATTTTAAACTTTTAAATTGTGCAAAACAAACAGCTGTGAAAATCTAGGATTAAAAGTAAAAAAAATATTAAGATTAAATACAAAATTCATGTTTTTCTAATTATAATGATACTAGGGGAGACCCCTGCGTGCTCCGCACGCCAACCCCCAATGGTACCTTCTAAAAACATATGTTATGTTTTATTTATAATAAAGGTGTAGTATTAATAATAACCTCAAAACTAAGATGGTAAATATTGTTAAATGTTCAAACCAAATTATTTATTATATTTTATAACAGCAGTTAATAATGGTTAAAAGAACCAGCAAGGCTCAGGTTTACACTTTAAAACCCTAACCTAAAAGGTGGAAATACAAAAATAATTGCTTCAAATTTTGAAATCAGCTGTTAATGGAAATATTAAAGCAGCTATGTTATCTGTTATTTTATTCAATTGGTTGCTATGGTATTAAATGTAAATACATGTGTTGATTTATCATTCTAAACCTAACCTAAGATTTTTCCGACTAAATTTACAAATATATTGAAATAAAAAAAGGTGTTTACCGAAATTAATTATAGCCTATGTTACTCAGGGATAGTGTAGCTTTTTATTAGTAAAACTATTTTTTCAATCGGTTCAGTAGAGCCAGAGATTACCCCCTACATACAAACAAACAAACAAACAAACAAACAAACTTTACCTCTTTATAATATTAGTATAGATATATAATAAGTCTACTTTTACATTCTTAGTTGAGACGGTCGTGTCAGAAATTGCGATTCATCATGTATTTTTTGTGTATGCTTTTGTGTTGAACTATTTTAAGTTAATTTTATCCGATTTAAATTGTTAATTAGTTAATCGGTGTAGTTTTATTGTGTAAATAATTTGACAATGAGTGAAGAGTTGGCTAGGACAAGTGAAATAGACCATGAACTTTTTCTCTCTAAATTGATCATTTTTCATTGTAATTGTTTTAAAATTTACACTTTTATAGTCCAATCTATACTAATATTATAAAGAGGTAAAGTTTGCTTTTTTGTTTGTTTGTTTGTATGTAGGGGGTAAACTCTGGCACTACTGAACCAATTGAAAAAATATTTTTACTAATAAAAAGCTACACTATCCCTGAGTAACATAGGCTATAATTCATTTCGATGAAAACCTTTTTTTATTTCAATATTTGTAAATTTAGTCGGAAAAATTCTTAGGTTAGGCCTAGAATGAAAACCAACACATGTATTTACATTTATTACCATAGCAACCAATTTAATAGAATAACAGATAATGTAGCTATTTGCTCCAATATTTCCATTAACAGCTGATTTCAAAGTTTGAAGCAATTATTTTTGCATTTCTTGCTTTTAGGTTAGGGTTTTAAAGTGTAGACCAGAGCCTTGCTGGTTCTTTTAACCATTATTATAACTGCTGTTATAAAATATAAGAAATAATTTAATTTGAACATTTAACATTATTTACCATCTTTGTTTTGAGGTTATTATTAATACTACACTTTATTATAAATAAAGCATAACATATGTTTTTAGAAGGTTAATTTGGGGGTTGGCGTGCGAAGCACGCAGGGGTCTCCCCTAGGTGCAATAAAAAGAAAAATTAGGTTTACCACTAGTAAATTATTTTCAGTTTTTCAGATATGACACACACTAAAATTTAAGAATTAAAAAAAATAATTTCTTATAAACTTTAAAAAATTAACTTTTCATTTGCTTTTAAATAAATATCTTGTGTTTTAGTCAAATAGAGAAATTAATTACTAAGAAAATGGCACAAAAATTTTTTTAATATCTTGCTCCTAAGCGATTCTACGATTTTTTTTCTAAATGTCTACAAAAACGTTATTCTAGGCCTGGTCTTTTTTACATAGTAAAAATTAAAACCAATATGGCGGAAAATATAGTGCTCCTAGAATTCCTAAAAATAAATCTGGTCCTTAAAGGGTTAAAAATGCCCATCAGTGAAGATTATTATAGTCAGCTCTTTGAGGGTTAACACAGGATATCGTAGCAACTCAAACCTTAACCTACCTAGAACTGGTCATTACATTTTTTAGAATGGTAGGGCAATTTTAGCCATTTTGCAACATATATTTATATAAATTATAAAATTTTTAAATAAGTGGAAAAGGAACCATGTTGTGAATCATAGGTTTTGTAATACCGTGTGAATCTGAAGAAAGAAAAAAAAAAAAAAAAAAAAAAAAAATTGGGAAAACAAATTTTAATTTTTTTACAAAATATTAATAGGCCATTCGGTAAAGGTCAATTTTGACCAAAAGTACCAGTAATTTGCAATACGGCTGATTTTTTTTTATAAGTACATTAAAGTATGTAGATTAACATAAAAAAAAGTTTACCAGTCTATCGATTTCCCAAAGTCGAAAAAAAAATTGATTATCATTTTTTTTTTCGATTATCCTTAATATTTCGAGCTGGGGTAAAGATAGAGGAAAATAAAAAATACCACCGTGTAGGGGAGGTATTTTTCAACAAAAAAGGTCATATGTATTTATTTCGTCCGAGCAATGGTTTGTCCGGAAAAAATTCGATAATGCAGGTATGTATTTTGCAGCAGGGGAAATCACTAAAAGGGGACGTCTTATTCATATATGAAGCGTTGGCTCATTCTAAATTGGCCGAATTTTAATATATCGAATTGAAACTTGGTATAGGAGTTAAAATATATATTTTAAACATTTATGCTGAGTCTCAGCTTGTTATCTTGAAAATTACCCGATCTAGGAGTCGATTTCGATTATCGATTTTAGGAGTACCGGATCCACCAATTCATTTTAAACAGCTCCAGTTTAGAAACTTTTTGGAATATCAACATCAAATTTGTTTTACAAGTTGAGTACACCAGTATTAATTACTAATTACTAGTTACTAATTACTGGTACAGTAGAACCCCTCTTAACCGGCCTCGGATCAATCGGTCCTCGGCTTAACCGGCCTATTTCAAGAAACAACAAAATCAAATATATTAACTGGCCGAAGTCTCAAACATCGATTATTTGACGGACATTTCGGGATGACGCAATGTTATTTGTGCTACTGTATGTGTTCAGGGTCGGCTCTAGTAAAACAGAAATCAACCTGCGACTCCCTATAGCGGCGGTAGGTTACGCGGACATTGCTCATCCTAAATCCATTTAAAACCCGCAATTATTCAAATAGCGTTTTTTAAA
>JAGFPH010001797.1:108211-146432 GCA_018207615.1 Philaenus spumarius | reverse complement strand
GAATGGGTGAAAGGGGGTTGGTAGAAGGAAACAGGGCACTGGAAACAAAAAAATGCAAGGAAAACAGAGGAAACTTAAATGAAACCATAGATAAAGTGATGGTTGTAGTGGGTTGTGGGGGAAGGAGGCAGGGAAATGGAAACGCATAAGTGGGGATGGTTCGGGTTGGGGTTTGGTTTCTATATGCAAATCCAAGAGCGAGGTGTTCAGTACCAACCATTCTACTTTGGCGGGCAAAACGGATATCAACCCTTTTTGCGGCTGAGGGTTTTTTTTGGCGGGCTAGTTTTTACAACAAAGTTGTTTTTTAGGAGATTATTTTTACAATAATAAAAGTTAAACAAATAACAATATAAAGTGCATTGGTGATTAAATTTCAACAGTTACAAAAAATATAAAATTTCTAAAAACAACTACAAAATTTTAATCAAGTATGGGAATTGTGGAGTAGGTCTAAATATGAAAACACAACTTGTAATAAAATATATTACTAAATTACCAAGCCTTTGTAAAAATCAAAATAAAAGCATCAAATATAATAAAATAACACAAATAAAGAGTCATTCACCAACGTTAACACATATTTAATAAAAATATAAAATTTGTTTGCTAAACAAAATATCTATTCTGCATACGATTATTTTTATAATTGAATGAAAAGAAAGCTGTTTAGTATATGACAACAGCGTATGTCCGCGAAAAATCAATGCCCGAATACAATTTGTGAAAATTGTATTAACTACCATTGTTGAAATATTATTTAATATAGTGACAAAATGTCCCCAAAAGAATACGACGTCCGAATATTATTAACGCTAATTTTTTAAAACGTCAGCATTAAAACGCAATTTAATATAGAACAGCGTATGTCCGCGAAAAATCAATGTCCCAATACAATTTGTGAAAATTGTATGAACTACCATTATTGAAATATTATTTAAAATACAATGACAAAATATCCGAAAAAGAATACGACGTCCGAATATTATTAGCGCTAATTTTATAAAACGTGATTGCAAATACTGGAGATTACATTCAAAATACGGAGAACTGGCTAGTCTGACAATAATATGAACTGAACTGATTATCTCTCATTATCAGTATCGAGTTTCGGCTATAGATTCTTGTTACCGATATCAAATACAAAGTATCGGTGGTATCGTGAATCGGCCCATCCCTAATTTAAATGTTACAATGTTTAAAATAGATTATGCACGTAAATTTATATGGTTTAATAATTCAGTACACATCGAATGTTTTGTTTGTAATTGGAATCGACTTTTGCGATCGATTCTCGATACCGATTACCGCACTAAGAATCAATTGAATCGATTTTAGGGAATTGGTGCTTGCTCATGCCGAACTCCCGCGATCGCGTTTACAAAACGAAAATAAGTGAAGTAATACAATTCCCGGTTACACATCAAAATCACGGCTTTCTCCCGGAATTTTCAAGGTTAATTCATATTCCCGGCTATTTCCCGGTTTCCCGGTTGGTAGACACCCTGTGTAAATCATAGGTTTTGCAATACCGTGTGAATCTGAATGAAGTTAAAACAAAAAAAATAGGGAAAACAAATTTTAATTTTTTTACAAAATATTAAGAAAATTATGTTTTGTTTTATTTTTACAGTGGGGTCCTGCTATTCCGAACTAATTGGGACCAAACACTGTTCACTTTAGCGGGAATTCGGAATTTCAGGAATAATATCAACGTATTGAGTTTAAGGAGTGAATTAAGTGCGGGGACATCTACTAGTGTCAGTTTTTTACAGCGTTGATCAGCTCGGAGGAGGTTAAAGCTCAAACTGAACTCAAACTAGACGAAGACGCGACAAATGCTCTTGACCTTGCCTTAGTGTAGGTTTACACCATCCGTTTTTTCCTTCCATTGGGTTAGGATTCCGTTTTTTTTCTAAAAACGGAAGGAAAACTCGGGAAAGGATAGTTTGTTCGAACTGTTCGTTTTGTCATCCCGCAATCTGTCCGTTAGTACCGCATCATCTTGTAAAACGATCGAGAAAAAAATAAAACTCCTTCGAGATAACGAAAACAGATGAAAGCGACTGGCAGGTGGAACGACACCACTAGTGCCTAGCTTTTGTATCTAATCCTTCCTTCTTTTTGAAGGATCCGGTATCAGTTTCCCGGAAGCTTGATGCAGTAGCTTCCTTCCTGCAAAACGGATGGAAAACGTGAAGGAAACAAAACCACTTTTCATTCCAATTTGGTTTCAGGAGTTTTCATCAAGCTTAATCTCTATGTATGACTCTATTTAACTTATTTGTATAAATAAATTTATGTTTTTTCACAAGTCTTTTTAATAAAAAAATTGGTATTTCTTCTGAACTCTGTTCGGAAGAGGCAGAATTTCGAAATAGCGGGGTTCGGAATAGGGGTTGGATAGACTAGTATTTATCTATTATTCTATTCATGACATGAATACAAATATTCTGTGCATTGTCGATATTTTTAAAATCGACGCATACCACAACAACAAAGGTTGAAAGTCGATTATCCAGCTGTAGGGTTAAGTGCACACAACAACTTCCTATGTTCTTGCCTTTGTTATTAGCGCAATAATAAAGGTTTACTTACTGTCTTATGTGTCCGTCACGTTGACTTCCTTCTTTTTCTTTTTAATGACGCGTTTCGGAGATTTACTCCATCATCAGAAATGTTATCGCTCTTACGAGCTCGTCAAATATTTAATAAAACACCCCTTCAGGAACAAAAAATAAACAATAACTGTTTTAATGTTACTGCTAACCTCGTTTTGATCCGGCTCGAACACATTCTCAGCAGGTTCGTTGGGCGCATCGGGTAGTGGCGGAGGCGGTGGCGGGTTCTGCACTGCTGGCGGAGGTTCTTCCCTCTCTAACCAATCAGGACCTCCTCCGTGCAATATCTGATCTCGTAGCCACACTAAGCCTATGAATGCAAACAGAGTGCACGTGACTACGAAACATCCGTGGAAGATGTCCGAAGCAATGTTCTCTGTTGAAAGCATGTCCAAGGGTAGGGTTAGTACCTAGAAGCAGAAACAGTTTTAGACTTACTTTAGAATTTAAATATTTATTTGCACTAATATATAAACACGTTAAATTTATATTTGTCTGGAGGTTTATGTTTGCGTTTGCAGATATATATAAAAACTAATAATTTCAACAAGATATCATTTTTATTTATATATAATGCACATAAACATTGGCTATCAGTCGTAGTTTGGAATCCGATGGAAGAGGTTATCTTATCAAAGTTTGCCTAGATACCTACCTGCAGTTTCACGTGGCAACATGAAAATAGTTTGTGCTAGTGTTTTAAGGGTGGGCTCTAGCTATCGGCCATGTTGGCTGACACTCCATAACACCAATGTTAAATTAAAATCCAAATTTTGCCTTTATTTTTTATCGGAAAATTATAAACGATATGTCATTTTAAAGCTATGGTCATCAATATGCATGCAAATGGCTTTTTAAAAACTAAGAAAAATATTTTGTTTAGTATTTATTAACAATTTAAAACATTGATTTTTATAATTTTTTTATGTTGTCACTATTAATTATAGCGAAAAATTACCAAACCATTCGCATGAAAAATTTTGTCCCCAAGAGTTAAGTATTTAAAAAAAAACCCTATTTGAATAATTGTGGGTTTTAAATGGATTTAGGCTGAGCATTGTCCGTGTAACCTACAGCCGCTATAGGGTGATTTTAAATATTTTTTAAGTTGTAACTATTAATTATAGCGAAAAATTACCAAACCATTCGGATGAAGAATTTTGTCCCCAAGAGTTTGGAATATTTAAAAAAAATGCTACTTGAATAATTGCAGGTTTTAAATGGATTTAGGATGAGCAATGTCCGCGCAACCTACCGCCGCTATAGGGAGTCGCAGATTGCTTTCTGTTTTACTAGAGCCGACCCTTACGTAGACATTATAATATACATATTATAATTACTCTACTCCTCACCTGTACCCCCTCGCCTATGCCAGAAGGCTCATATTTGAGTTGAACCAAGCAGCTGAAAACGACGTAGTAGAGATGCGCGTTGTAACTCTCTGTCGTATTGTAACAACTTTTCACTCTATATTGTTAGATTTATGAACCCAAGTACTAAATATTTATAGTTGTTAAAATATTATGTTATTAACGCAATTTGCTTGGGGGTTCACTGAATAATAATAACAGATTTTTTGGAGGTTTTTTGGCCAAAAAGGGGGTTGTATTACAAATGTTTTCAAAATCTTTTTTTGAGCATCTATACAGGAATAATTGACATGTTTGGTGCAAATTTTTTTTGAAATCGATTGAATAGTTTTCTCTCCAGCTTTGTATACATACAGACAGACAGACATTTTGTAAAAACCACTTTTTTCGACTCACGGGGTCCCAAAATGTATAAACCCACAAAAATCTCAACATCAATTGTTTTGCGATCAGACTACATAGTATAGTGAGAAAGTAAACAAAAATCAATTACTGTAACTTTCATCGAGATATAGTTAGCTGAGTCGAGCAAATTAATATTTAATAAACGTTCAAATGAGTCGTAATTTACGACTCGTATCAGTTCTAGGGTTAAGTATGAAATTCAAATTGTATTATTATTTGTCCACTTTTATTTTTTACCTTAGGGGCTCCGGCGGATATCTCAGAGATTGAGTTTAGCAGTTTGGTAGAATAGTATCTGCCTTTAGACAATAACACTTAATTGTTTCAATCTAATTTCTGTAAAGACATAATAAACTTACAGAATCCACTGATCCAGTAAAAAGACATCTGTATATCCTGCATGCTGTTAACGGCACCACGCCTAACCATGCCAAAGCTACTAGCGTATAATGCACCCAATACTTGACTGCGGTTGCTACGCTGCTTAGTAACCCTCCGGCTACGTCACGTATAGGCAACCTCCGCGGCATGTCTGGGGAGTAGATGGGAGTGAAGGAGAAGCGATAACCGCATAGCTCGCAGTACTCCTTCCTGCTGTATCTCATCCATTGCACGAGGCATTCCTGAAACAATTAATTTGTTATTAGAATGGCAATTTTGTGAACGTAAAAAAAATATATGATTAAATTACAAAACGAACACATATAAACTATGTTAAGTTTTAATTTCTGTAAAACAACAAATAATATAAAAAGTAACTAAAATACAGAGAGTGGCAAAAATATCTGACGATTTTCGTTCGTGTAGATCGGGCAATCATGTGGAGGGGATCGGCGTATGCGCAAGCCTACTCGACGCCATTTCAGTCAGCAAGGAATAGAAGTCCAGTGCACACCGTGCGTTTGTCGTAGAGACTTATTTTAAAAGTTGTTGCGACACGATGTAAATTTTGCGGGCATTTTCATGTGGGTCGTAAAGAAAACATTTCCTCTCATAACACAATCAAGCTGTGCGAGAATAAATTCAGATTAACTGGTTCAACCTTAAAACGTAGCCCTACAGGCCGTCCAAGGTCAGTCAGAACACCGGACAATGTTGAGAGAGTGAGACAAGCTGCTGCTCATCAAATGTCTGATCGCACAATGAGACGAATACTGGACTACGATCTACACTTTCATACATATAAATTGCAGTTATGTCTGACTGATTACACTAATCGTCAGACATTTTCCGAACGAACGATTGATTTGATGGATGACGACAAAATTCTTGTAATGAGTGATGAGGCTCATTTTCATCTTGTTGGGTATGTGAATAAACAACATTTTCACTATTATTCCGACTCAAACGCGCAAGAGTTGCACGAACGACCTCTGCATAGTACAAAAGTTACAGTGTGGTGTGACCAAGAAATGTGTCATCAGGTCACGTTTTTTGACCAGTTACTGTAAACCAAAAGCGTTACCGGTTGGACAGTTTCTTGATTCGTGAACTTAAAAGAAAACGTCTAGCTATGAAAAAGATTTGGTTCCAACAAGGCGGAGCGACTGCCCACACCGCAAATGATGTAATGGATTATTTGAGGACAAAATTCCGTGGCCGCGTCATCTCTCGCAATGGCAACAATGCTTGGCCGGAACGTTCCCCTGACTTTGGTGTTTGTGACTTTTTCCTTTGGGGCTACCTCAAATCAATAGTGTGCACAAACAATCCCCGTACACTAGAAGACTTGAAAGAAGCCATAAGACAAAGTGGTTGCCTTCGTATCAAATGAAATGTTCGAAAAAGTGTTTGATAGCTTTGCTGCGAGGATAGAAGAATGTATGGTGGGGAATGACACTACTTTCATGATGTTATCTTTAAATAATAAAAGGTAACATTTATGTTTTTCACTGTGTATTTTATTAATTGCCATCTTTTGTAATTTGTAATAAATAATAAACATACAGAAATGTTTATAAATTTTGAGGCTTTCTTTATTTCAAAACCGTCAGGTATGGGTCATTCCATGTCAAATCAACCAATTAAACAACATCATTTTAACACCAACAGTCTCAGATTTTGATGAAACTTGGTATATTTGTTCCTTTATTACAGATAAACACAACCATACCAAATTTTAGTGACATATCTCTAACGGTTTTCATTTTATAGCCCTTCAAAGTTTGTATCATAATGCCAGCGGCCGCCTTCCCGAGACGCCGGTCTGGCCAAGTATTCTCTTAGAAAAAAATCATACCTTTTATATTTATTAGTGAAACTACTTAAAATTTTTGAGTCAAACTATTTGAAACATGGAGATTCCAGAAAAAAATATACCAACACTCTAAATCGCACTATATACACCTATATATTTTTATCAATTTTGAAATTTTTATTTTCAAAAAGCGATTACAAGGTATTACGTTTTAGGCAATTTCTACATAAGGGATTGAGATAATCGAACAAAATCTTTTTTTTAGCATGATCCTCAGTATAATTTCTACAATATCCATTAATAAAATAAATGGCTTTTTTATTCCTTCATATTTAAAAATAATATTTTTCAGGAAAACACATTTTTGTCAAACAAATTCCAGTTCATACATATTTGCCACTCCCTGTAGATGTGCACATTAAATTATGTCATAGGTCTACAATACACAATCTGTGATTTGTAAAAATTGAAATGATCATAGAAAATTTAACATATTTTGATCCGGAACTTTTATTTTAAACCTTCTAGAGGATCGACAGGAATTAATTGTTACAATAAACTCAAGGTCATCTGGCCTTTCACTACTACCTCCATTTATGTACGTACTGCCACTGCTGTATTGTGCTGCTGCCCTTGTACAAATGTTTACACTTTTCAACTTCATGTGTTACGCTTATTTTAAAATTTATAGGTTGTATTATTTTGCACTGATAAGTTAGTGCTCTCTATTTGAATTTCATATACACTATTTGATACACTACATTAGCCGGACAACAATACCAAGATGAATCTGACGGACCAACACCGCTATCCAAATACGGTATTATAAAACACTAACGTCCGACAATGCGAGTTTGAACTGAACAAGGTAGCATGTGCCGAATGCCTTCTGCAGCGGTCTATATGTAATTTAAATTTTATGTGGTATAGTATGCGTGTAAGTGTTTTTATCTATGTACAGGGTGGTTATAAATTATTGGACACATTTCAAAATGAGATAAATAACCAAGCACGTAAAAACATGGGAATTGTTTTATTAAATAGCAAATTTAAAACAGTTTTTACTGTAACAACGGACAAAACTTACTCTTACTCATTCTTTCTGCAAGTAAAATAAAACATTTCCATGTGCTCTCCGTGGTTTGCACGCAAAGTTTGTAGTCTGAATTCAACCTCACGACATGTGTTTCTGAACATTGCAGGAGTCATGCTTCCGATAACCTCTCGTACTCATTTCTTAAGTTCTTCAATGTCTTGAACCATCTCGTCCAATCCAACGACCAGGAATGTGTCATTTAGGAAATCGGGACCTATTTTAAACCAGTGTGGAGGAGCACCATCCTGCTACCGGTAAACATTTGGTCGTCAATTTGCGGATTGCATACAGTTCGAGCATGTCGAAATGTACCTCCTTAGTGACTGTCGGTTCAGCGAAAAAAAGTGTCCTATCACTTCATCTAAAGCCAATGCACACCAAATGTTTATTTTAGTGCATTGTTCTTTCTTGTTCTCGAACATTACGATGATTTTCAGTTCCCCAAATCCTATACAGTTATGTCGATTTACCTTACCAGAAAACGGAAGGTCGCTTCATAAGAAAAAATAAACTTTTTTAAGAAATTGTTTTCTTCGTTGTCAAGTATGCTGACAGCAAAATCGTAACATCGAGGTTTATCGTTAGGTTTAGTTTCATGTAGTAATTGAATTTTGTATGCATGGAGCTTAAGGTGTTTATATAAAATTTTCAAGACAGTTGATCATTGTAATCCTAATTAAAAACTTGCACGCCAATTGGAGTTACCAAGGCTCCTCTCTTACTTGATCAACAACAGCTTCAGAAACTGGAGGTCTACCAGCACCTTTTCTACGTTGGACACTTCCCGCATGTTCAAATTGCCTATACCAACGTTTTATAGAATTGTTACTTAGGACAGTACTTTGAAGGCGATTAATTCAAATTCTATGTAAGCTTATGACTTTGTAAAAGAATTATTCACCATATTTTTGTATCACATCTAGGAGTACATACCATCTTAAAGCTTGGAATATTCGTAAGGAAATATTTTGTGCAAAAATTAAAACAGTTTAACCAGAGTCAAGAATACTACCGTACTTTATGTGTGAAGATGATACAAAGTGTCTTCCTCAATATGAGTAAAATAATTGAGTTATCTATTAAACAAAACTAAATGGAAAGGTAATTTACATGCGCGATTTTTCTAAATAAATATGAGTTTCATTAATAGAAAATTTACCCACGACCTATACTACGCCACCACTACTCTCTTAATGGACTATAGTCTAGTCAAGCTTACTTGGTGTATCCATTTAATGCTCCCAGTACAAATACAAGGATGGAATAGCGGTCTATCAGCAAGGCCTTCACAGCGACAAACTCGGCAGATGTCTTGGCCTTGTAAGTCTTCCATGTTTAGGGCTCGTCATTAACAGTGCATGTTAGAAACCTGCAAACATTAAAAAGTTTAGTTACGATTATACAAATATAATACTATTACTAACTAAACAAAACGTTAAATATATTTTCTTAACTCATAAATCTTAGGCTTAAAATATACATCTGCTTACGTTTACTTGATACTTTTGGTTTAGAAGACACTATAATCTGAAAATAACTTAACCTAATCTCAAGAATTGTGCTACAACTAAAAAATATACAATGTTATCAGCGTACGTATCTTTTCTGTAAATTTAAAGACGAAGCTAAGACAACGATTTACTAAAATAATTAAAAATAAATCTAAGTAGGGAAATAACTGAATAATTTGACCACACAGCTGAACCGCTGATGTGAGTTGAGCGGATTTCATAAAATAAGTTTATATGTTTTAGGGTTTCAATCAGCTATTCAGGAAATCGGTCTACTCACGAAGTCGTTAAACCTGTGTGACGAAGAAGTTAAGTCGGCCTGTGTGTACGAAATATATTAGTAGAATTTGTTTGCACCTAAGCTTCCAGCTTCGACTCAAGCGCTCCTTCGTTGCATTCGCAGCGGAAAAAAAATTCGACCTTGTGCCCTTGGGTTATGGACAAATCACATCGTACAAAGTCGGCCTCGAATCAGCAACTTTCAACAGTTGGGATCGGTAGTTGAAAAAAATCCAGTAAATATCAGTTTAGCCCTTTACCACAATATTTTGGTGAATCTTACTTTCATGATGATATATTACTAATTATGTGATATGACACAATATGTACTGGATTATAACAAAATATAATTTATTACTATTTATGTTTGTTTAAATTAGTTAGGTATGTCAAACTATGTAAAAATAAAAAGCAACTTAGTCATTCTCAATTTTAACAGAAAAGTAGAGTGCAACAATAAAGCAGGCCTGCAGAATATGTCCGAACGCCCGAACGAGGTTCGGGGAAAATTGGTACTGAGCTGAAGAAATTTTGGCCGGGGAAAAATCCACAAAAAATAAGGAAAATATAATTATTTTGGGGGAAAATAGATAAGAAATGAGTGGGAACAAAGGTCAGCCTAATCGGTTTGTACTATACATAATATACATACACACCAACACACACAAAGTGAGTTCTCTGCTGCAAGTCGGACAGGGTTCCTATTTAATTTTCATCGCACAAAATTTCGTAAGGCCGAACCGTTGATACGATATTTTTGTGCCGGTTGATGAATGGCAGCTTCCTGATTCTTGACGGGCGTTCAAATACGTTCGAAGGGTATTAAAAATTATTATTATGATACCGGTATGCAAATTTTGTTTAGTTTCACACAAATGATATTATTCAAACGATTAGAACTAAATCATATTAAACCAAATTATAAGATATTTAATGTATAGAGGTATTACTGATGTTTTTCCATTTTTTTTTACCGAAATTCGGAATCAGTCTTTATCAGAAAAATGCGTACAATGTAATGTGCGTACTCATTTATTACTTCGGCTCGCATTAGAATGCCGAAGTATTGAAATTATGCGATGATTTTGTGTGTCAGATTTCCTGTGTATACACGATATAAGCACGCATGGACGTTGTAGAAAACTTCTGGTGGTAGCAAAATCTTCATAATTTTATTGCGTACAAGTTTTATTCAACATAGTTGAACAGCTTTTGAGCTTTCTAGCGTGAGTTGTAGCGCGTCGGGGCACGTTTTTGGCTCGAAATTTTGAAAATATTGGGTCAAAATTATGAAAATAAAGTATGGGATATCGTTTTGTATGTTTTTGGGTACGAAAAAACCGATTTTGAGAGTTAAAAAGTCGTAGCGCATCGGGATCACGTTTTTAAATCAATCAACATTTTGACAATTTAGTGTGGGGTATCGTTTTATATGTTTTTGGGTACGGGAAAACCGATTTTGATAATTAAAAAGTCGTAGCGTGTCGGGATCACGTTTTTGATCAAAATTTTGAAAATTCAGTGTGTGGTATCGTTTTATGTGTTTTTGGGTATGGGAGAACTGATTTTGACAGTTAAAAAGTCGGGAGGATCACTTATTTTTTAACTAAATGTAACAAATAAAAAGTAATTTTTAACTTAATTTTCTTTCAATTCGTGTGATCTGTCCAGACGATTTTCAGTAGTGACTTTGATAGGTAATGCGGTAATTGAAGTGGAACTAATTAAGCATAACATTTAATTTTGTTTTTACCACTTAAGTATTAGGCCTACTTTTAAACATAATAAAATAGCAATAATCAAGTTGTATTTCTTTGTTTTAAACCTTTTGGGACCATCTAAAGATATTTCACCGTAGAGATTTAATTTCACCATAGTTAATTAAGTCAAAATAATGCTATTATTATTGTTTTAACGATTTATATTGCAATGTATAGTGAATATAATAATAATTATTAAAACATAATGTCAATAAAAATGTTGAAATAGATTAAACAAACATTATGTTAATAAATAAACAAACTGTGTTAATGTATGGCGCATCTGTAGCGATTAGCGATCAATTTTGGGGAAATTTCTAGTGAAAAAAGTGTGTTCTGGGAAAATTTTGTGTGCTAAAACATTTTCTGCACTCCTGCAATAAAGTAAACAGGATTAGAAAAAAGCAAAATCAATATAAAAAAGTTGACTAAATAATATAAACTGTAAAACATAGAATAATATTGAGTTGTTAAAATTAGTTCTGTCGTAACATCTAAAAGTTCAACCAGGCATCCTATACCAGTACAGTAAACACAACAATGTGAGTTGAACAAACCAATTATTAGACATAATTTAATTATTATTCTTGAAATTTGTCACACCATCCGATAGGGAATTGAAAGGGCTACGGAAAAGGTGTTGTGACATTTTTTTTTAGTTACGGTTTTGGGTATAATTCAAGTTTGAAATTTTAAAACAGCCGTCATTTTTAAAAGCATAATTGGATATAATAGTTTATATATTTATTTCTTAATAGATTCTCGTTAAGTTAAACTTCTTACTAAGTTTGAATTAAATCGATCAAATTGTTTCTAAATATGAACTATTTTGTAAAATAAACAAAATGGCAGATATCTGAAAAACTAAGCGTTTTGGAAAAAAAATTATTCATCATTTTCTCTTTATTCTGACTTATAGGACCATTTCCTGAAGTTTGGCACTTTACTTACGGTACACCCTTTATAAAAAACAAATTTAATTTATTCGAACTTGAATACCTTAGTAAGTGTCTTTTGTTGTCACTCAACTTTCTTAGCTTTCTACAGAAGATAAATAATCCAACAATAGGCCTACTTTGTTAAGTGAATTCTCCACTAACAGGTTATTGATTATATCAATACCTAACTTTCTCAGAGTTTATTCTAGCTTTAGGGGGTATTCAACTCTGAGTGCTATTAATTAATTATCCTTGTATGTCATGTCCAACCCCACAGTCATGGTCTGGCAATGACAACACGCCTGTTCTTATATTGATCCTAACTAAACCACACACACATACTCAGATACATCAATAACTATGCACAAATATCACTCTTATCTATTATTATTGAATTTCCATAGGAAAAATGAGCTATTGCATTAACCCTTATGGTAAGACCTAAGGTTGGGAGTAGCAAATGAGCACCGATCATGGTCCCCAGAACATGTTTTTGGGTGTCATTAAAAATCATATATATTTATGTATGTGTTCGCAATTAGGCGGCCGCATTTTAAGTCCAATTTGGTACACATGTTGGTTGTCTAAGTCCCTCGAACGAGTTCGTTAGCTAAAAAATCCAACAATCGGAAGCACGTTTTTTTGACCGAAAGTAACTATTTTTGAGATTTTTCCTACAAGAATGAATTTGTTTTTGAGTGTGTTCTACAAATATAAATGTAGGATGTTATTCTGTACATTTTGTGTTTTTACGCGACCTTATAGCTCGCTTGGTTCCCCCAAATTGAAGATACTCCCAATATGCGGAATGGCGTGCGAACCATTTTGCACTTATTCAGCACCGTTGTGAATAGACTCCCAAATTGATGGTTGAAACCCTAAAACATAGGCCTATAAACTTAATTTTAGAAATTTGTTCAACTCACGTCTTGCAGCGGTTCAGCTGCTTGGTCGAATTATTTATTATTTCCATTTAAGTCAAATATCTGTTGCAGTAGGCCTAAACGTTTTATTTTAGAACTAGTAATCAACCATTAAAAATCATAGCCAGATTAATTAGATACACATAAAAAATACATCATTTAAAAAAATACTATTTAAAAACAACCAACAAACACTATCTAGAACTACCTTAGAACTACACTGTAGATATTATCTAAAACTATGCAAATACTTTTCTATTTCAATAGCCTTGCAAATCTGGCGATATGCTGACACTACTTGTAGCAGCAGGAGCTGATAAGGACTGCAATAGAAACTCTACAACTTAACATTTACTGAAAATGTAGGCAGACGTATGAATTTATTTGAAAAAAATCGAAGATTTTTTAGTCTTACCAATACGATCACCTTGATATTACAAACATTATTAGGCCTACACTTTTTCAACAAGAATTAATCAAAAGGTCACTGTATTTGTCACATTTCACCAAGAAAAAGGTTAAACTTTATTTTCTGAGTTTATACAGGATCCCAAAATTTAGGTCCATTTATCTACTCTATAGATTGATAATTTGAACTATGTTGGTTTTAATCATCAGTTTGGGCAATCGTCTAGTTTTTCTACAGTTGTAGGCCTAAAGTATGTGAAAACGGACTAGCAATTTAGGTTTACTACAGTTAAGTTCACCGAAGCCAGACTATTAAATAATAGGCCTATCATTTATTGATAAATTAACTTTATTTATTTAGGGACACATTTAATTGGATTTGAAGCTGTATTATTCAAATGTAATCTATCAATTTTACCTACAAATATTAAGTTAGGTACAGTACTTGTTGCCAACTGGATGAAAATCCCAACTCAAAAATAATCCATAACGCATTAACAGCAATAATCCATTAGAAAGATTTATGATGTTCCAGTATTTTCATACATAATGTAGGCCTACTAATGTTTTAAAAATTTTTTAAATCATTTACTGTAGCCTACTGTACTGTACTTTTTTAGGCATATTATTTCTAAACCTCATTTTAATACAATTAATTTGTATATCTGTGTTGACACATTTAAAAACTACTAGTAGACTCAACAATGCTTTGCTATTATTGCTTTATTTTAGTAGTAGGCATATATAAATATATACTTAGAATACATTTATTTACAAACACAATTTAGTGAGTCTATTGAAAAATACATTTTTAAGCGGCATGTGGTAAAATAAGATTCTTATGATTGCACACATATTAAACATGTGTGTGTTTCATGTTAATGCAATTTAAAAAGCCCCATGAGGTCAGCTGTATCAGATGAGTTAGTAAATATAGTCCTCAATAGGACTGTAGCCTAAAAGTAATAAACCCCAAAAGAGCCCTTGTAAATATAACAATGAAATAAAAATAACATTTCAATTACTTAATTAATTAAAATGACAAAATTTTCTTTCGTTTCTTCATCCCATTTCATTATATTTTGACTTCTTAAGTAACCAAATTGTAGATGTTTTTTTTTTATATCACTTAAGAATAATATTAGCCTACACATATTCTTTTTATTTTGTAGAGCTAGGTAGCTACCCCATTTTATCTCTTTGATTGTGATGACCGTATCCTCTAAACAATACTGATACCAATACAGTCTAAACTTCCTATAACGACATCGGCTATAACAACATACCGTCTATAAAGGCGAAATTCTGAGTAAAAGTTTCCTTCTCATAGGAACTTTACAGGAAAAATAAGTGTTTATAATGACAGCAGCTATAATGACGAAATCGGTTGTACTAACACTGGCTTAGTCATTTTCTAGAATTAAAATTCGTTTATAATGACTGCAGGCGGTAGGAAGTCTATAAAGACCGGCGGGATGTAAACAAATGTTGGTTTGTCGGAGGGAGGGGTTTTCTCACGATATGGTTCCAAGACCTATAAATAAGTTTTCGTAGAATTCCGAAGATGGTTGAGCGTTTACTAGTTATTATTCCTACAGTTGATTTTATGTTCTGGTTCTGAGTAGAGTCATTGCTGCTAGCACTGCAAAGAACGCCATGTCAACAGTGAGATCGTTCTTCTTATTTGAGGAAGAACGAAAGCAACATGTTAGAAGCTATGATCGTCTTAGAAATTGAAAAAATTTATTACAATAAACATTCTATTAAACAAAAATTAACTACGGATTTTTTTAAACAATGATTTTTTTCTTTTATGTAGGCTATTATGAATATGTATGCTCTTCATATGTTTAAATATAGGCCTAATATGTACAGTATTTTTATTGTGGCACATATTTTTTTCTATAGCATGTATGTGTGTGTATTATAAATACAGTACTGTATAATGTAACTACAAATTAGAAAATAATATTAAGCACTGTTTTTTTCAAAATACTGTATACACGTGATTTCTTGTTAAATTTAACGTCCTGATTTTTCCTTGTTAGAAAGTTGAAAAATAAAATACTGCACTTTAATTGTGTTTGGTTATACCATTGTATTTGGATAACCTAATAGAACTCCGATCCAATGCAATATTTTGTTCCACTGGAAATTCGACTTTTTTGGCGCTATCTATTGGGGAAACGAAGGAAGCTGGTTGGAAACACCAATGCTTACAATGCTTTCTCACTAGCGCTACCTCGCGGCGCGATCATTTACTATTTTCGCGAACACCTTTTTTCCGGCACACAACCCCCGTATGGATGCAAGATCTATTTATTATTCATGATCTATGGTTATACTGACCACCGGTTATAGCAACCAGATTTCCTTGTTCCCTTGGTGGACGTTATAAACAATTTTGACTGTATGTGTAAATTATAAAATATTTAGTGAAATTAGTTGAGTAGTTTTTGAGCATAGGCCTATATAAATAGTACGCATAACTGATTATTTAATTTAAGGGTAGGCCTACCTAGTTACACCGTTTCATCTTTTCCACTTAAGTAGTAGGCCTAATTGAATTGCAAATGGTTTTTATATCACTTAAGAATAATATTACATGCAAAATTTATAGGTTATTTTTATTGTGTAGGGCTGGGTAGCAATCCTATTTCAACTGTAGTAACTGTAGATGTAGACTGTAGTAATAGTAATGCCTAAACACTCCTGGCATTAATATGGATAAGATATTCTGTGAAATTTTTAGTAAAATCGAAAGAATACCTGTTGAGTCTATAGAGGATAAAGAAACAAACATTCACTTTTAAAGGCCTATAGAGATGTGTGATAATACAAACCAGCAACCGGCCATATTGGTTCAGATTATCTAGGTTCCACTTTATATATTTGCTGACTTGAACTTTATGAAATATCATTAAATTACTGCAATGTACTCAGATTGTGCTATAATTAGTCTAATTGTTGGAGGAAATATAATTAGGCTTGCGTACAGGCCTAAGTTACAAATTTCTACAAATAATAATTTCATAGGCTAGTTTGTTGTGAAAGACTACTAGGCTACTGGATTCCCTGTTTCCACAAAAATATAGGTTAGCATAAGTTATACAAAATGTCTTGGCTATTGTAGGTATACTTAATTATATGTAATTTTGGCCTAAGCAAACAGTCTGAATGGTTCGATCAAGTACACTGAAATAGTCGGAGGTGTAGGCCCAGTGCACATACACTTCTAAAACCTGTATAAATTAATTAGGACTAGCCTACTTTAACCCTAGATCTACCAAACGTCGATAATCGACGATTAAAAACCGGAGCCGTTTTGCCGATCATCGAAAATCGATGATTTAAAACATCTGTTCTTTGTATGAATTAATCTTTCTCCAAATATGTCACATGAGATATGGATGGAAAGAGCAGATTCCAAGCTTTCTTTTTTCATTGGACATGGTATAAAAAGTCAGCTGGTGCGTATGTATGGACAGAAATAAAATGACTCACAGTCGAGTCGTCACAGATCAGTTGTTTACATACAGTTGTTGTGGTGAAAGTGATTGATGTTGTTTGTGCGCGAAAACCTATTCAGTTTATTTGAGTGAAATTTTTTTAAATTATTTAGTTGTTTATTTATTATTTAGTTGTAAATACTATTGTGAGTACCATATATATCAGCAATTTTTTTGTAATAATTTTTATTTACATTAGGCTAGTAATTTTTTGCCCGTTTCTATGGTTTTTGTCGTGTTCTTCTTTTTATTGTTCTAATTTATTTATTTATAAAAAAAATGCTGTAAACTATATATTTTCTTTTTCTGCATAAAATAATGAATAAAATGGCTATCTCAGAATATGTGTAACAACCTTGAGCTTCCATGTAGATACCGTATAGTGGTTACGTCAATTTTTATTTTTTACAAAAAAAATTTGAAACTATTCAGGCTATAATTTTTTTTCAGATATATTGATCTAAATGTTATGATATCTACCAAATAGTACACATTATGAGGAAAAAAATGATATATAATACTACATTTTTTGTCCAATATAAATATTTTTTACAATTTTTTAACTAAAAGCTTGCAAAAGTGTAAAAACGTGCCCGGTACTACAGAAACAACGTATTGGCAGTTCTAGGGTTAACATATGACATATGATTTTAAAATAAAATCTGAAATATATTTTTATTCTACACTTTAGGCCTATTACAAGAAAAATGAGACCAACAACATAGGCCTATAATTTACTCAAATAGAGTCCAAAATCAGCAATGTCACTAATTTGTCGCAAACATTGTTGATTAAGGGCTACAATGCAGTAAATTATAGGCTGTTTGGTCTCATTTCCTTGTAATTAGTCTATAAGTAGAATATAAATATAGATTTTATTTTTATAAATAAAATAAATTTAAATTAAATTTAAGTTAATTTAAAATAAATTAAATTTTTATAATGTGACTCATACGGGAGGAGGGGGGGGGGCTTGAAGGTAATTAAAAGAATGTCATCAACTACTGTGACCTGAGTGTCTGGGGCTAGGTGTTTGAGTGTGATGTGCGTGTGTGAGTAAAGCACCCCTTCCTTCAGCCGCACTCCCAGTTTGATGCACATAAAAATTGAAGTTCTAAGTTTGCTTGAACAAAGACTTGAGCCAATAAAAATTTCAAACTTAGGAAGGAAGACTTAGAGACCCTCCATATTCCTCTCCTGGATCTATTGTATCTGGGTTACCAACCTATGCATACAAAAACGCTCTAAGACCTAATAGGCCCTACTACAGTTGTATCACATAACCTGTCAATTTTTTGATGTTATTACAATATAAAACTTAAAAGAAAAGCTTTATTTTGTATTCAAAAGAGAATCATAATAAAACCTAAACCTAAAAATAGGATTAGGCCTACCTACCACGACTGGCGGTGTTTACATCATATAAAACAACAACCTAGGTATATTATAAAATTCATTTTCATAAAAATATTTGTATAAATCCTGAACTAACTCTCCATTTTGTGTCAAGTTATATAGCCTATAAGACGTTTGAACATGTAGTTAACTCCGGCATAATTTGTTAAGACTGATATGTTTGCAGTCAGTGACCTATTTTTAGGAAAAAAGAGTAGGTACTAGGCTAGTGCTGCCTACCATATTATAGACTACGTTAGAACTTCAGGCTTTTTTTTTAATGTTTGCATTTCTGTTGGAGTAGGGTCGTATTGTAGGCCTAAATTTGCGCTATTAAGTGATGTTAAGTTGTTTGTAAAAGTATAAAAATTGTGGAGTCTGCATTGGCTACTGTGTTTATTTATGTTCACATGTACTTAAAGTCCGATGTCATTAAAACGATAGGTCTCATATTTCCCGAGTTATGTTAAATTAACTTACACAAGTTGAGAATTGAATTTAAGTTGAAATTGTTTTATTTAAAATGATTAGAAATAGAATGGAAAATTACAAATTAAAGCGTAGGCCTAATATATTATAAGTAGGGCATAATAATTGACCAGTGACAGAATAAGTAGGTTGGGTAAAAATGTAGTTTACCTTGTCAATCGATTTCTAAGGGAATTTGATATAACATGAAAGAACACATCCAACTGATTGTAGAAACAACAAAAATTTTCCCGGGAAATAATATTTTTGTAGGGGTTATGAAATAAATAAAACTTGTTTGTTAAAACCCTCTGAGGATGATGACCATGTCATCGAAATGTACATAAGGATTTAAGGTATTAAACTTAACTTACAATTTAGTTGTTTAGTTATTGTTTTTGTTCCTTGTTTTGTGGTTCGAGTTTTTATTTAAATCAGTTGAAATTGTATAGGTTAAGTTTCGACTTTCTCGCGGTATTTGACGTAATTATAACAAAATAAATCACTTCACATACACCAAACATGTAAGAATTAAATAAACTAAACAATATTAACCCCAAAAGTATCCACAAACCAAGAAAATGTGAAAATAATGTAACAAACATAATTACGAAAACAAATGCATCAAACAATAGAAAGTAGCCTACAGTATAACTGCGTATTTAAAATGGAAATTCATCAACGTTGCCAAATTGAACAATAGGTTATTGTACTGAATAAGGTGTGTATAAATCAAGGTAACTAGATAGTAAAGGTTGCCTCATGTGAGAAATATCAAAAAAGTGGAGGTTTGAGTTTGTCTACACTTGACTATGAGGCAACCTTTACTATCTAGTAACCTTGTGTATAAATCTCTATTTCAAACTCGTCCTATTATCACTTTATATAATTAGAATTAAAAAAAAACTAAAGGACTAACCTAAACTGTTTAGTCACAGTATGTTGCCGATAACAGTATAATTATAATATTTGTATGATTATAATATTTCGTCGTATTATCACTTTATATAAGTTAATTAGAATTTTAAAAAAACTAGAGGACTAACCTAAACTGTTTAGTCACAGTATTTTGCCGATAACAGTACGATTATAATATTTATATAATTATAATATTTCGTCGTATTATCACGACATTATTTATAATTAGAATGAGTTGCCTAAACTGTTCGTTTCTACACAAAAAAGAACAAGAACAATCCGGCAACGCTGGCAGGACGGTAAGAAAAACATGTCGGCACTTTACAATGTAAATTTCCATAACGAACTTTTGATTTGAAAGTTTTTAATGTTGTACGTGTTGAAGATGGTTAAATATTGGTTTCCCGGTATCAGTGAAGTGTATTATAAATACTATATTTATTAAGAAAAAAGTTCAGGTTTGTGTGTTTATAGTAGTTTTGATTGACAAGTTAAAGTAAATAAATACCGTAGGTTGGTAGCACTAGTTACTTTCCTTAAAAAAAACGTGTCAGCTGATATCATTTCAAAAGTAGGCTAGTGGTATGCCGAAAGTTGGCCCCTACAATAATTAATTGTAGGCCTATATTCTTAATTGACAAGTTAATCTTATCTTTTCAAGTATGGTAAAATAATTGTGATGCCATAATTTATATTACACTAACATTTGATACATCAAGGAGAAGAATAAACTTAACTAATCTAAATAGCCTAATGACAAGGTTCCCATATATTAATGATTAATTCTTCTAAATCAATCTCTAAGGCCTAATTATAATTTTGGTTTTAAAAACAATATTGGTTAACTAACAAACAATAATTCATTCTTTGTCGGCAGTTTCAGTATGTTTTTAACTTAAATACAGTTTAGTTCATTATTGTGGCTCATTTATTCTGTATGGCATTTGGGCTACCTAGGCCAATGAATTCATTAATTGTTCACATTTTGCAGCAGTTATTACAATAACGGTACTCCAGCGGAATATATAATTACTATGGATATTTTATTAAAGTACTATGCATGTAATATTAAACCACTTTATTTGGTATGAGACAAAATTGCAGATAATATTTTTGCTCACCATAGAATGATGTAGGCTATTCGGACTCCACAAGTCTTGCAACCTTTAATAACAACCAACTAAGGACACAAAGATACTTTATCTGAATAATACAAGTCCAAACAAAACTATTATTAACTACCGTTTTTATGTGTGTTCATTACAATAACAATCACCAACATTAAAAAACAACAACAAATATGTTAGTAATAAATATATGGTAAATTTTACGTTGTAACCTCCTGTCAAGGACTAATGCTAATATTGTTTCAGCTCAGCCTATTAGATTTTGATACTAGATTCTATCATACTAAATTTTCATTTGACATCTGTGATGTGTGTATTGTGTACACTGTAGTATTATACTACTTTTACTATGTAATTTATGTACAATTAATCTGAACGTATGAGAAATAGTCTATGTTTGTAAACTTGAATAGTTATTTGTAATTGTTTAGCTTGATCAGTTGATAAATTAAAGAATACTCAAATACAACCATAAACAAACTATGGATAAAATGCCTATTCATCTTTGAACCCTTTACGTCTTTTATTGTCTATTTCTGTTCTGTCATCTCAGTTGTGTTATCACAAACAGGTGTAGTTATTCAACGACGAAATTTGGTCACCTGCTAGAAATTGCAATCATTCCTTCATTTCCAAAAATGAAAAAGTGGTTACTATTGACTCATTGACCTGTGTGTTGTTATGAAATTGTAAATTCGTTAGTGTAATAATTTAATCTAGTTCTGTTTATGAAATTATGTAACTCCTTTGATAACAATGAAAAGAAGTTCTAAAACTAAAGAAATGTTTATCGTTCGAGCCTTAGAAAAGATTTTGAGTGATAAGGAAATTAAAAGATCATACCACTCCCAACTGAAAAGGGCTTGTGAGGTGGCATTAGGTAATTTAGGCTAGAATTAACTTACATTTAGATTTACATAAAATATTTTGGATTCCAGAAATATTTAGTGTCTCAAGTTATATAGCCTAGGAATCTAAAAAATGGAATGTCATCTAAATATTTAAGCCTATAAATGTGGTTAGGCCTAACTTTAAAGACTACAGAGTTAATGTTAATTAAAATTGTATAAGTTGATATGTCATTTAAAGTTGTTTAAATTTGATGTAGGCTACAATGTAAAGGTTTTGATCGGTCTGTTAATCATACCTTATGTTAGCCTATAGTCATTACAGTTGAACTTGGTTATAGCGTCAACGAAGGGAGCGAACAAATGTTGACGTTACGTCCGAGTGACGTTGTAAAGATGTACCAACAGGAAATCGTATTTTTGTTACTTTGAGTGAAAGGACAAACGACTGTAGCCTACATTATTACTATTATTGGCAACATTATTCATGATATTTATTAAAAAGGAAAACACTAGCCTATACTTTTCTTTTAATGTAGTCTACAGCAGGGTCCCGATAATTAGAGCTGAGGTCACCTACAATTATAATTAGATAACATTTTTAAGTGTGTAAAGTTAAAGTTTTAGTGAGTAAAAAATTAGGTTAAACATTTAAATACATGTTCTGTGTAGGCCTACAGTATTAACAAACTGTAGCACTACTGTAATTAAAAAAAAAAAACTAAAATGAAAGTACGTATTATAACACTGACTTACTGTATTAAAAAACATGCAACAGTTTTAAAGTGTCAACACTGGAACTGTGGTGGTGGGGTCTGTTATCACAACTACGTAAATGTTTCACCAGGCTATTCGATTGAGTGGTTTATCTCGCTCTTTTGTATTTTCCGAACACTTACCCTGCAAGGTCATGGGTTTAGTTACACACAGCACACAACTGTCACCGCATAGCAAGGGAATCGTTGCTTAGGAGGGATGGGAGAGTTAGCAGTGTTGCTTGTAGTAGCCCCCTCTACCGACTTTGATGGGACCCAGTGCAGATTACATTTTACATGTGAAAAAAATACATAGTTTGTTTATTTCGGGGTTTGATTTTGAAGAGGGAGAAAATATTCGGCCTGAAATCAAAGAAAAGGGGGAATTCTAACATTTTTCCAGTTCTGAGAAAACTGAATTCATAGTTTGACATTGATATTTCGAAGTTAAACCGAGTGGTTAAAATATTTATTGACGCTAAAACAGGGGTTTATAATAACGTAAAAGATAACGATTTGACTGGAAAAGAAGACGCTATGTCAGAGTTGACACATAGCCGAAACCGCTAAAAACCAAGGGTGTAAGTTTACTATTCGACCCTAGCCTAATATTTTTGCAGACAACGACGTAGATTTACATTATACTGTTAAATGTTGAATACAGGTAAACATACTGTGACTAAATACTATAGGTTAGAACCTTTTAGGTGTTTTTTTATTATTTTGCATTTCTGTAGTCATAGATTAGCCTATTTATAAGCATATGTTCTAAGTTTAGGCCCAGTAACTATTCGATTTTGAGTTAGGCCTAATCCTCGATGGTATGCAGGTATACTTAATGTGCATAAGCCTATTGTTGGTTAGCTAATTTTTTTTAAAAGTTGCGTGTAAGTTTCAAACGAAGATCCAACTGGGGACATTAATGCTTTATTATTTTGTTTATAATGTGTTTTAGAAGTCTTACTAAATAGGCTTAGGCTCTGTATCAATTTTAAGGTTAAGGAGATGGTATGTTTTGTTTATTTGCAATTTTTATGTTAATATTTGCCTATTTATGGCGTGAATTTACTTTAGGCTACGACCTCCAGCTGATACATATACATAGGCTATTGTGAGTTAGAATTTCCAGGGTATTTTTTTAATGCTGGTTGCATATCTGTTATACCTACAGAGCAACTTATAATTGACTGGTTACCAACTTTTATATGTTTACAAAGTGGAAACATAGGGTGACTAGAGACTGTAAGTTAGAACTTCAAGCTTTTTCTTATTTTCATCGATTCAAAATACATTTATGCTATGAATACATTTGGGCCCGTGTTATACACGTATAGGATTGATTTAATGTATCGAATCTTGAACATCGATGTAGCCTTTATAGAATATGTGTAGGCTAGTTGTATGTTTTTTTTTTTTTTTTTTTTTTTTTTTTTTTTTTTTTTTTTTTTTTGCTTTCCATGCCACTTTGTGCCTTTCGGCTAACGAGCATGTTTTTTTGGGTTTTTTTAAAATATTTTATGGTCCCCCGCGGGATTTGAACCCGGGACGTCTTGCTTATGAGGCAAGTACCATAGCGGTTGCGCTATGACAGTAGTTGTATGTAAAGTGTGGTGTAAAACATTAAGTAGGCCTATTTTATGTATTACAGAATTTTATAAAGTGAAAATTGTGTGTGTTCCTGTTTTGTTATTTGTTATGTATTTTATTAAGTGTGTTTAATTTTAAGTTGTAGGAAAAGCGGAGTCTGGCAATCATGTTTATTTATGTTCATATTTCATTTTATTTAGTCCTTTGACAATGTACATTGCATGAGACAAGTCATTATTAGATATAAAACAAGACAGTAAATAATCTACAGATTTAATTTAAAAAATATTTAATTACAAAAACGTAAAACAATATAGGCCTAACATGTAGAAAATAACATTAATTTATAAAGTGGCTGTCATTTATCCTTTTATACTTTTTAAAACTACACCAATAAAATTGGATTGATTGAAGTGGTTAAAACAAGTGGTTGTGTCTTAAACTGGCTCCTGCTTTAAGTGATTTCTTTTGGTGTTAAAAGTGCCTGGATTTTTGTGAGCTTGGTTTTCAGTGAAAGGTAAAACAAAGAGGTTTTATAATATCCAGTTTTATACAAGGTTTTTTGTTTTGTTTTCAAACGAAACATAAGAACTAAAAACAATACTTTAAAAGTATACAAAACTAGACATGAAGAAAGGACAAGTTTTTATTGTTGACAAAGTAGTTATCTGCTGATAGACTATTGACATTGGCCTAAGCCTTAATACTTTTAATAGTTGGACTTTGAGTTTATTGACTTTGTATATGTTTTAATCTTTTCATTCAAAACAGTCAAATGGATATAACTGTGAATTATGAATAAATATTTCATGGTTGTATTATATGCAGTTATTATAGGTATTCACTGTTTTTCATTGTGATTAAATACACACATAAATGACTTTGATAAAAAAAATAATATATACGTAACATTTTGAATACTATAACTTCACTATTGTGGTAAACCAATTATAGAGACTATATATAGGCATATTACAATTATTTCATAAATTATGGAAAATAAGTTACCTAAATTTCCATGTGGTGATTGTGGTAAAACAGTTGGAAGTAGAAGCCAAGGTGTCTTGTGTAGAGGAATATGTTCTGTATGGTTCCACAGGAAATGTACAGATTTGAATGTTCAGGAATACAGAGATTTGGCAAAATCAGGGGATAAGTGGTTCTGCAACACGTGCTCTTTGATTAATGTAAATGAAGATCTGTCACTTAAAGATGACTTTGATGATTCTTTAAATGATGAAATAAATGAACAAATGGTTGAAGAAATAAAGGGATTGAACTTGCTGTTGGAATCAATGGGAAATGAGTTGAAAGAAGCAAGATCAGAAAATAAAAAGTTAATGAGTAAAAATAACATTTTGCAAAATATAGTAATTGAAAAAGAAGAAGAAATAATATTAGTGAAAAATATGTTAAATAATTTAAAACAAGAAATAAAAAATAGGGATCCATGTAATTTAGCTCCCTCGTTAAGAGAACATTCCACTTTTTCAAGAAGAAGTCTACCATTAACCTTTAAACTACCAATTAAAAATTCATTTGCTGTACTTGGAGAGGAGATTGAGGAATGTGGCAACCGAGAAGTCTCAATAGAAAAAGAAGCTTCAGGACTAAAATTTAAGTGTGCAGTTCTTTAAAACAAATAAATTAAGAACTAAGAAAACTAATATTGTCAGTGAAAAATCATCAGAAAGTAATGTATTTCATAAAAATATTAACTCTCAGTTTAGTTCAAATCTGGGTAAAAAAGTTCTTGGTGAGGAAAACAAATCAAAAACTAGTTTTAAGAGGAAAAATAAAATAAATATTTTAGGAGATAGTCATGCCAGAGGTTTTGGTCAACTGCTGGATGATAGATTGGGACGTAGTATGGCTGTTACAAGTTTGTTTAAACCCAATGCGCAAATGACAAGTGTTCTAAAGGATGTAAACATAGAAACTGAACATTTTACTAAAAGTGATTTTATAGTTATACTGGGAGGGACGAATGATATTTGTAATGGTACATCTGAGAAGGCTTTGGGATGTGTGACTCAAACTCTGGAGTGTACAAGCCATACAAATGTGATACTTTCAACTGTACCTTATCGATTTGATGATGTGACTCAAAATAATGCTATTTATAAGCATAATTTAAAATTGCATTTACTTGCATCTGCTTTTAGTCATGTGAGACTGCTAAATTTAACTTCATTGCAGAGGGGGAGTTTCACGTCTCATGGTCTTCATCTAAATAAGTATGGAAAAGCATCTGTTGGAGATGCCATAATGAATCATGTATTTAATAAGCAAAGAATTAATGAATCTTTGAGGTGTGATTTTTTAGAGTAACACCAAATAAACTTAAGATACAAGATGGATTAAAAAGTAGTGTATTTGCAGATTTGAAAAATGCTAGTTATGAGTTGTATACAAATGATCTTGTCAGTAATTTACCATGCAAAGAAAATTTTATAAATAACTTGGCAGCTTTGGGTGTTGAAATGTGTCAGGGGAAAGATGTAAACAAATCTCCAAGTGTTTTACAGGAAATTGCAAATGATATCAGTGACTCAAATGCAAAACTTTCTCAGATGTCCTCGTTTTCCGTATCTGTCATGCATTATAACATTCAAGGTATAAATAAAAAAATACCAGAACTACAACTGTTTTTTAAAACTGTAAATTATTCGCCTACGGTTATTTGCTTATGTGAACACTGGCTATGTCAGGAAAATATATTCATATTGAATACTCTTGATGGATATTTTGCGGCTAGTACTTTTACTAGGACAACCATGTTAAGGGGGGGAACGGCAATTCTCATTAAAAAGGGTGTTCACTTCAAACTAAGGACTGACATTGAAAAGTTTAGGCTTGAAGGTGCTTTTGAATGTTGCGCAATAGAGCTTATTGATAAAACACTTTCGGAAGCAAATGTACTAATTATTAACATCTATCGCAGGCCTGGTAACAATTTCAAAATTTTTAATGAAAAGTTAAATTCAGTCCTAAATATGATTCAAAAAGAAATTAGAAGGAAACATTTAATAATAACAGGTGACTTAAATGTAGATCTTTATGGGCATAGCAATGAAAAATCACTGTTAATTAACGTTTTGCAACCTTTTAATTTAGAATGCAAAATAAGGGAAGCAACCAGAATTACTAAAAATTCAAGCAAAATGATCGACTACATTATTGTAAAGGCCGATCAATCTTGCAGTGAGGCTTTAGTCTTAGAGCCAGGGCTATCAGATCATACAGCTCAAGTATTAGCACTAAACACCGAGCAGACAAAGCAATGTATCAATAAAGCTCCGAAACCATTTAAAAGACACTTCACAAAAAGTAATAAAATTAATTTTAATACACTCATGTCTAACGTAAACTGGAATGTTCTCTATGAAGTGACAGATGCGGAATCGGCATACAGTTTGTTTCTTGACATTTTTTTGTCAGTATTTGATAAAGCCTTTCCTCTTAGACCGGGGAGAATTTGTTCCAAAAATGTAAAGTCTTGGATGACACAAGGGTTAAGAAATTCATGTAAAAGGAAAAGAATGTTATTTGAATTGACTAAAGTGTACAGTGATGAGGCACTTCTGACCTACTACAGGCTCTATTGTAAAACATTGCGAAAACTTATTATTGCAGCTAAAAAACAACACAATGATAATTTTATAGCACAGGCTTCGAATAGATCGAGGGCTGTCTGGGATGTTGTTCGTAAAGAAACAGGTAAATTGGGTGCTAATCAATGTATTACAAAAATTATTGATCAGGGAAGAGAAATTGTTGATTACAAATGTATGGCAGGCTCTTTTAATAGCTTTTTTGTTAATATTACAAAGGGACTCACCCAAGATAAAGCAGAGGCTTTGGAACTCCTAAAATTAAACAATAAAATGGGTAAGAATTATTTAAAACTATCGCCTACTAATGAAATAGAAATATTCAAAATAATCAAAAAATTAAAAAACAAAAAATCTAGTGGGTGGGATGATGTATCAGATAACATCTTGAAAGCAGTGGGACAAGCTGTGAGTCAACCACTGGCATTCATTATAAATCTATCTATGAAATCAGGGGTCTTTCCTTCTAAATTAAAATATGCAGTAATTAGACCAATTCATAAAAAAGGGAATCAATATGAAATTGGAAATTACAGACCCATATCTCTTTTGTCAATTTTCTCAAAAATATATGAAAAAATAGTACAGCATCGCCTAACTTTATATTTGGACAATAATAATATCTTATCTGAGGCTCAGTTTGGGTTTAGAAAAGGTCGGTCTACTTCTTCTGCAATATTTAACTTTTATGAACAAATTCTCAGAGCTGTGGATACTTCACAGTATGTTCTTGGACTGTTCTGTGATTTGTCCAAGGCCTTTGATTGTGTAAATCATGATATCCTACTAGAAAAAATGCAATTTTATGGTATACAGGGAATACCTTTAACATGGTTTAGATCCTATTTAGAAAATCGCTATCAAATTGTCGAAATTAAAAACAACTTAAAATATTTATCAGACCCAATCTTAAACCAATCAGGAGTGCCACAAGGCTCAGTTCTCGGTCCTATCCTATTTTTATTGTATGTTAATGACTTGCCTAATACTATGAAAGTTGGGAAAATGGTTCTTTTTGCAGATGATACTTCAGCAATAATACAGGATTCAAATTTGTATTCTTTAAATAAATCTCTCTTGGAATGTATAGAATCCATTAAAAAATGGCTTACTTGTAATGGCCTAAAAATTAATATGAATAAGTCCTGTGTTTTAGACTTTAAAACAAAATGGTCTAGATCTTTTAGCACAAACTTGGAAATTAATGATATTGTCTCAGTTGATGTTGTAAATTTTCTGGGATTAAAAATAAATAAAAATGTAGGATGGAAAGACCATGTGGAAACACTGTCTCAGAAACTAAATAGTGCATGTTATGCCATACAGGTAATTTGTGGCCAAGTTAAAAGAGAAACTCTAAGATCTATCTATTACGGATATTTCCATTCTCTCTTAAATTATGGAATAATGTTGTGGGGAAATTGTCCTGAGGCACACAAAATATTTAAAATACAGAAACGAGTAATTAGAGTTATGGTAGGAGCAGGGCACAGAGAATCGTGTAAGCCGTTCTTTAAAGAAATGTCCATTATGTCGATGCCTTGCATATATATATATGAATTGCTAAATTTTGTTCATGCAAATAAACATATATTTCAGGATAGAATTTTACAGCACAAATATGAAACCCGAGGTAAAAATGTCATTCAATATCCCAGGCATCGCCTGTCTGTCTACGAGGCTGGTTCATTCTACATGGGAATCAGACTGTACAACAAATTACCGTCTGATATAAAAGATAGCTTAAGTTACATTAGTTTTAAGAAAAAATTAAATATATTTTTAACAGAGCAATGTTTTTACTCAGTTGAGGAGTTTGTGGAGTTTAGGGGTGCCTGAGACACTTATTCTGTTGTGCTTTTTTATGTACTTTTTTGTATATGTGTATTTATGTAGATTATTGACAATTCCTACATTGCATTGGCAATGCCAAAACTGTGTAATCTAGGGGAAGCTGGCCAAATAAATAAATAAATAAAATAAATAAAACATTTTATATAGGCTAATCAAAACTTTTTAAAAGATTACCTATACACTTTTACAGTAGCCTACAGTACATTTAAAAAACAATAGGCCTACATAAATACGGTACAGTAAAAATGACACGAATACTAAGCAGGAATGTACACCCAATTACAAAATAGATAATTATTACATTTGCAAATAACCCAGGCCAGAAAACTCCTCAGTGCTATAAATAGGGTTTTTGATCAAAAAGTCTCTTAGCCTGTGTTTAAACTTGCCCACAGGCAGGTTCTTCACTGCAGCTACTTAAACAGAAGAAAACTGCTTCACCCAGAGGCATAAATAGACCCCACAACTGAGATCCCCACGTTCAAGAAAATCTATGGTGCACAAACTCCTCCACCGAATAAAACGATCCAACAGAAGCTGTCTAAACCTGCTTTTAAAAATCTTATAATTTTTTTTCATTTTTAATATCTTCTGGGAGCTTATTATTCAAACGTACACCAGCTTGGGAAGGGAGTTTGTTGAAAAGGCTTAAGTTACACCTGCTTGTCTGGTGCCATAATTGTGTATATGTCCTTATTCTGGACGTGATCACACTTAAATTTGAAATATAGGACTACTTCAAGTAGGTATATAAATACTTGGAAGTGTAAGAATACCAAGCTCCCTGAAGACATTCTTACACGAATGGAATTTCCTTAGTCCTGCTACCAGCCTAATAGCACAGAGGATATAAGTAATACCCAGAGTGTTCGAAGGATAGGAAGATGTGTTTCGGTAATTTTGTTAATATGTTAGCTGGCCGCTGCAGAGCGCGACAAGCGATGTTAGCTAGCTAATGTTGCCAAGTCGTGTAGCCAACACCCGGCCGAGTGTCCTTTTTTGTCGCCGTAATGTTTAGCGTGCATGCATCAGCTGTCCATCTCTTCTCTCTCACACACTGTTCAAAGCAGCAACGTCGCTAGCCTCTTGGCCACTAAGCTCTGTTCCGATGCTACACCAACGCTTCAGGAAAGGCGAAACACATTTCCCTATCCTTCGAACACTGGTATTACTTATATCCTCTGTGCTAATAGCTTTCTTCTGCAGGACAAATATTCTGAGAAGATTCTGAACAGAAGAACTTCCCCAGAGAGGGATTCCATAGCGCAGGTGGGGATATACTAACCCGTAATAAGCGGTCAAAAGTATAGAGGGTGTACAATATGGCTATAAGTTTCTCAATGCAAATATTCCTGAAGCAATTTTTGCACGGATACTATCAATATGATATTAAGATACGACTAATATTTTGCGAGTTAAATAAGTTGTGAATTCAGTTTTAAGTTTAAAGTATTTTGTTTACTGTTTATAATCAATTAGGCCTACATTAAACTTTGTAAATTATATTTTCATTTATTTAAGACGTTTAGAAATATAATTAAATATTATAATTAGGCCACGGTACATATTAGAAAATTTTCTTGAGTATAAGCATTGGCATTTCTTCCGCAATATGGCGAGGGGTCGTAATGTAACTTTCCCCCCTATATAAATAGGAACCTAACCTAACCTTATTATAGGTATGTTAAAATCGGTTCCATAAATTTAAAAACTAGGCAGTAAAGTAGTCTCCTACAAGGGAAATTTAAAAGTATAAATGACAGTACCTACCTAAACATATGACCCTTCCTTTTTGCCTCTTTGTAAGTTAAAAGAGTTATTATACTTAGTTTGAGATTTGGCTGATAGTTTAATTTAATTTTTGTTTGCTCATGGATTTTTTTAGAGGAAATAAGAACAGAAATAAAAGATGGTGATCAAGCCGAAAGCGGAGGTTCATCATCGGCGTTGCCCCTACCTAAGGACGATACAGCCAATAATGTCGCAGCAGAAAAGTACTTTTTACCATTCGAACTGGCGTGTCAGAGCAAAGCCGCTCGAATTGTCGTTACCGCACTTGATTGTTTACAAGTAAGTTATTGAAATTTGGTACCAACTTTGTAAGGCTAAATTACTTTCAAAAGTTATTGTCGGGTTTGAATTTACCCAACAAAGTATAGGCCTAGCCTAAACGTAAACGGTGTTTCTACTTCAAGGAAACAAATAATCACAGGCTTTAAATAAGCATATTTAAGTAACATAATATATTATTGTATTGTGCTACTATTTTATAAATTGAGGGTAATGTTTAAGTCTTCTTTTATGTAGCCCTCTACTGCCGTTTTAGTTTCTAGCTTTTGTATGAGGTTGTGGATATTACTGTGGTTTGGCATTTATAATTGTACAAGGATAAGTCAATAAGTAAAGTGAAATTAAAAAATCTATTTATATTTATTATAGGCCTGCCACTGAAACCACATTTTTGAACTATTACCACCAGAAGTAACTATTTTTTAAGATTTTTCGTACTAGAATAAAACGTTTTTCAGGATTTATGTACAAAAATAAATGTAGGCTATTATTCTGCACATTTTGTTTTTTTTACACGACCTTATAGCTCGTTTGGTTCCTTAAAATCGATCAAAACGTAAAATACCATAAAAGTACTCGGTTCAAATCCACGTGGAGGATTTTACCATGGGGGCATCTTCTGATCCGGCGCCCATCGGCCGAGTTCGAAACGAAACAGTCCATAAGCCAAGGACGAGGGGGAAACTCGCCAATCTAGTCGAAGCTGGAGGTTGGAAATTCTACTGACATATTTCACAGGCCTACCAATTTTCAGCTATTCAGCGTCTTCGTTGGTACACCGAATAGTTGGTTGAAACCCTAAAACAAATAAACTTAATTTTGGAAATTCCCTCAACTCAGTTAGCGGTTGAGCTGTATGGTCAAATTATTTATAATTGTTAGTTAAATGTAATAAATATTACAAAGCTTTAAAACTCCGTTATTTATTTTGAAACACCCAGTATATTTGCTTTAGAGACTTTGTGAGATCAAACTCTTACAGATGACTTCCTTAGTCAAAATAGGGTTTAAATTTTCGGCTATTTGTAACTTATAAGTTTTAAAAGAATAATAGTTTTTAAAAGTTAAATTATAAATGTTAGCAGTTAATAACATGTAATTTGTTTATAGATTATAAAAGTTTTGAGTGTTAATAGATTGTCATCATCGTTTTAAGTATTTTCATGTTTCGGTGTAATCTAGGCCTAATATTTGTTTAACAAATTGATTATACTTAATGGATTTGTTTACATTACATTATCTTTTCCACATCCTTAATAGATTGCAAACTATTAAAATGATAATAATACTCAAATCAAAATAATTTTGGTATTGGAAACTATGGGGTGTTTCAAAAAGTACTTTACAACTTTGAAAAATCACATTAATTTATTCAGTGAACCTACAGAGGTGATTGTAGTGTCAATTTGTAGGGAAACACATCAAGTTTTGACTCGCGTAGTTCGCTAGTGCAGAATCGAACCGTCACGAGCGCTAGCGGCAGTTGCGTCAAAGATGGTTGCCTTCACTGGACCCGAGCGGGCTTGCTGTGTGTTTTGATTCGAAGAATCAAAGTCGGCGACAACAGTTCAGAGTAATTTCCGTACCAAGTACGCTACAGATCCTCCTAGCAGGCCTACAATTTATGAGTGGCATAAATGTTTTGTGGAAACAGGGTGTTCGGTAAGAGATAAGAAATCACCAGATCGTCCAAGCACATCTGACGAAGTCGTTGAGCAAGTGAGACAAAGTTTTCTCAACAGCCCTACGAAATCGACCCGGCGTGCATCTCGCGAGCTGCAAGTCCCACATACGACCGTATGGCGAGTGTTGATAAAACGTTTGCATTTAAAACCGCACAAATTTACGATTTTACAAGCAATAAAAGACTGATAAGATTACCCGTAAGAACTTTTGTGCGGATATGTTAAATCAAGTGGATGAGGATGAACATATTTTGGACAACATAATCTTTTCTGACGAGTCGACTTTGTGATTTGGGTCAGTGAAAATCCACATCAAACATTGCAACATGTTCGTGGTAGCCCTAAACTTAACGTTTTTTGAGCATTGAGCAAGAACAAAATTTACAGCCCCTTTTTTTCCAAGAGGGAACCATCAATGGGATAGTGTACCTGGACATGTTACAACAATTTTTGATACCACAGATCAATGAGGATGACGAAGAACGCAATGTTTATTTCATGCAAGATGGTGCACCACCTCACTACCTGACTGATGTCCGAGATCTTCTGAAAGACTGCTTTCCAGGTCAATGGATTGGCCGTGATACACCAATTGCCCTCGTGCCCCCAGACCTGACACCGCTAAATTTTTTTTATGGGGATCCATCAAGGATATCGTCTTTGCCGGCTTCTCTACCTGAGTTTAGAGTGATAATTTATGCCGCTGTTGAGCAAGTTACTCCTGCAATACTGCAGCGAGTTTGGGAGGAAATTGACTACCGATGGGATGTGTGCAGGATCACCAACGGAATTCACATAGAGCATCTTTAGTTTAAGATACAAAAAACCTATGTAGGTTCTCTGAATAAATTAATATTTCCTGTACTTTAAAATCCCGCAAGAAAATAATATTAAATATCAAAACATGCTAGTTGTTATAGACATAAATGTTCAATGAGTAGTGAGGAGAATGTAAACAATTAGAAACACTGAATTGCTCTTAAGTTTTATAACTTGTGGTTAGGGGATTCAGTGTTTCTAATTGATTAAAAAGGTAGTGGCAATATTTAAATGTAATTTTTCCTTTTATATAGAAAAATATTTTTAAGAGTTAGAAGACAAAATTAATTGAAGCTCAAAGCATTGTTTAAAAATTACAATGATTAAAACGAAGAATTCAGTGTGCTTGTTTGTATAAATGAACAAGATTTGATACAATCAAAATTCATTTGTACCGTTTCATTTTGTTAGAGTGGTGTTCAAATCACATGCAGAGTTTATATTATAGTTATTTGTGTCTTAAGGGAGAAAATTATCATTTTGCCGCCCTGAAAGGTAATTTTCTGAGAGCAGCTGTGGTAACTTTCTTCCCGTAAGACACACAAAATATTTCCTCCAGCTATAGTTTAAGCAAATAATTTGTATTTTACTATACAAGAAACTTTGTTAAAACATGGACATTTATAGATAACATAAAACCTGAATAGAAAATCTCGCAACAAATACATTTACTAACTTAAAACGTGTTTCAACGGCAATGTCGCCATCCACAGTGATGCACGGGGTACGGTAACCAAACTGTAACCATGAAGTGCTAAAACCACCTATTTTTCTGGGAATTTAACCTATCCGAGGCAGAAACTACCTTTTAACCCTCCAAGGGGCATGGTTAAAGCTAAAATTGAAAAGCCTGTTTTTAGCGTTTTGCAAGCATATTTTTAAAAATTCGCCAAACATAGTAAATGAACCCCAATCCAAAAGTGTTCCATAGCTTTTTTGTAGAAGAAACAACAAAGAATTCAAATATGCCACTAAAAATTAGTTTCCTTTGAAATTGTAAAAGTTATTAGCTTAGAAAGCAAAAAATGTTTAGTAACAGAAGGAAAAAAAACAACTTTATGCCTACATAAAAAATAGCAAAACATTTTTGTAATTTTTTTCAAAATACACAAAAGTTTTATAATTTAGTTCTAAATAGAAATATGTAAAAATATATTTCAATTTCACAATTGTTTAGTTCAAAATAACACTTTGAACGTTTTTACTACATAACCTGCAAATCAGACTAAGTTCAAAGTGACTAGGCCTAAACATTTTTTACTTCAAACAATGTTTTTTTTATACCAAAATTTCGAGAATGAAATGTAGAATCGAATAGCATTCTACCCAGTTTCAAATAACTTTACATTTTGTAAAGAAAAATCGAAATATCAAAGCGGCAATTTAACCTAAAACCTTATTTCTAGGTTATGTTATTTCTTCACTTACCGTTTTATTAGAACACTGTTATAAGCCTAATTTCACTCAAACACAATCTACACTTATTTATTTATAACTAAAACACAATATAACACTATTTTATAAACTATAAACACTTTCAATTCACTAAAATATCAAGACGAATAAAACTTACAGTGAACACTTTGAGATCAGAGTGTAAAATGGATATTAGGTTATAGACCGCTTCATTTACATCATGTCTGTGCCAACTAAATCTCACTTAAATTATTTGAACTGAACATAGAATAAACGTTGGAATTTTCTCTTTAAAACGGTATATTATACATCTTAGGAATAAATCGATTTCTGATAGTAAAAATCGATTTAAAAAATGCTCCCTTATTGGCCCAATCTTAGACCAATAACAAGCCTTTATTCTAAATTCTAGATCTCATAACCTAATGTAGTCACCGATGATTTAAAAATACTACTTGAAAGATAAAAGTCTAATGAATCCAACGCTGTGATGATCTTTGTGACAATTGACAACTGTGAGGAGTTGCAGACCGTTGAAAATGATGAAGTTTTACGTTCTTATCATCGCGATGTCGCACGGAAAAGAGCTGTTTGACATTCTACAATTTTGAAACGATGATTACGTATGTAAATATATGTTTTAAAAAAAAGTTTTAAATACAAAATTTAAAGTTTAATTCATTTTCTTTCCAACGGTGCCGGTTTTATTACAATTGGATAATTCTAAGTGAATTAATTAATCGAAAATGCAAATGTATGCAAATTCTCGCTAATTGTCGAAATAGCTGCATCTTGCGCCTGAGAGAAAGTCACTTTGGACAGTCTGCCACTGGGAGGGTTAAAGTAGTAGCAGGAGGAAAATTAATGCTCCTCCCATCGGTTTCTTAGGCTAACATGTTGTTGTAAAGATGTTTGTTAAAGTGAGTTTTTACTGTTTTCAGAAACTTATTGCTTACGGACACTTGACAGGCAATGTGCCGGACACTTCGACAGCAGGAAAGCTACTCATAGATAGGATAGTAGAGACTATCTGCGGCTGTTTCCACGGTCCTCAGACTGACGAAGGAGTTCAACTGCAGATTATTAAGGTAAAGTTACGGTTTTATTTTTGTACTAAATTGTTTCCAAGTACTGTTTTAGATTTTCTTTAACAGTTTTTTATCTGAATAAGCTGAAAAAAGTTGATTATACGAGTGTCGACTGGAAAGTAAAGAACATTCGAGTACTATGGCCGGCGCTGATGCTTCACATTTCGTTCTCATGCGTACCGGTTAGCTCCGTCCTCGGCTTTGGTGCGAGCTGAGGTTTGTTGCTGAACGGTCGTCCGTCATTGTTCTGTAACCGTACAAAATGGCAGTGCCAATCGAAAATCCCGCCAAATGTGAAGTGTGTAGTGTCATTTGTTTTCTATCTATGTTGGGCCTTTTGAAATTTGTAGGCAAATAAAGAATATCTATGACGGTAGTGCAGTGAACGAGGCTTCAGTGAGAAAATGGTGCATAATGTTTAATCAAGGAAGAACCAAGTATGCACGACGAAGATCGGAGTTGCAGATGAGTTGAAAGCAAAAGTTGAAGACAATGTACATTAAACCATTGTATTACTTTAAGCACTTTACATGAATTTTCCCAAAAAATTTTACAATCGCTTCTACGTGAAATAGTGACAGCACCTCCTACAAAATAATGTGTTTTCGGTGTTTGTTCCTAAGAATTTGACTGATGTCCATAAGACGAAACGGATGGGAGCAGCCCTCGAACTATTGACCCAATATCTCAATGATGTAATAAATTTCTAACGCATCGTAACGGTCGCATCGTAAAGGGAGGTGAAACTTGGGTTCCATACAAGCCTCCACAAAAGATGCGTCAGTGGCGAGCACCACTCAAAAATTACCCAGAAACAACAGAAAGGTGATGGCAACCAGAAGTGGGAAATGTTTGTACATCCTCATTACAGCCCTGACTTGGCACCAAGTGATTATCACTTATTTCCGAAACTAAAGGAGTTTTTAGGAGAAAAACAGCTTGCAACCGATGAAGACCTCAAACAAGAAGTGACATCCTGGTTCAAATGTTTGGTGGTAGAGGAGTTCAACATCAGAATTGAAAAACTGGTGCCACGTTTCAATAAGTGCCTTGACAGCTATATTGAACAGTAGAGTAAGGTACAGTGACTATGTAAATACAGCTTTATATTAATATCTTTTGTTTTTATTTACTTATGCCTAAACGTTCTTTACTTTCTGGAAGACTCTTGTAGGTTGAAATATGTATTTAACTAGCTGACCCGTACGGCGTTGCCCGTGATGGTTGGTATTTTCAGTCTTTTTAAAGTAATGGTATTCTTTATAAGTGTTCAGTCAGTGAGTGGTATTCGCTTTTATATATATAGATCTTAAATAATAAAAGCACCATTGTCATAATAATAAAGAGCTGAAATTATGATTTTAGTAACTTTGATCCCCCAAACCCCTCCTAAAATTTCGAATTTTTTCAAACCCTGCAACGGAAGGTTACAAAAAATAAAATAAAAGATGTTAATTATATTGTGTTAAAAAAAAATGGGGTTCGGTAAAAAGTTTAAAAAATAAAAAAAATATGTTTTAAATCAAAATAAAAATGCTATATGTGGATTATCTAATAACC
>JAGFPH010001797.1:83777-107803 GCA_018207615.1 Philaenus spumarius | reverse complement strand
TTAAAACCCTTTTTTAGTGAACACTTATGGCCCTAGAGGAAGCTACTTACCAAATTTCATTCCAATCCGTTCGGTAGTTTTGAAGAAATCGTGATTTAACAACTTTGATCCCCCCCAAACCCCACATAAAATTTCTAATTTCTCCAAACCCTTTCTTAGTAAGCACCTATGGCCCTAGAGGAAGCTACATACCAAATTTCATGCCAATCCGTTCCGTAGTTTTGAAGAAATCGTTTTTTAATAAATTTGATCACCCCAAACCCCCCTAAAATTTCGAAATTTTTTAAACCCTTTCTTAGTGAGCACCTATGGCCCTAGAGGGAGCTACATACCAAATTTCATTCCAATCCGTTCAGTAGTTTTGAAGAAATTGTTTTTTAATAACTTTGATCTCCCCCAAACCCCCCTAAAATATCGAATTTTTTCAAACCCTCTCTTAGTGAGCATTTATCGCCCTAGAGGAAGCTACATACCAAATTTCATTTCAATCCGTTTTTTAGTTTTTGAGAAATCGTGATGAGTGAGTCAGTGGTATTTCGCTTTTATATATATATATATATAGATAAAAGATTAATATACATCTATTAATTTAGTAGGCTTATTATTAATATTTTACAATAGATTAAGTTCTCTCTAATATTTGTTAAAATGTTGATTTATTTTCATTCCAGGCCCTGTTAACGGTAGTGACTAGTCAACATGTGGAAGTACACGAAGGTACAATTTTGCTTGCCGTTAGAACTGTCTACAATATCTATCTGGCCAGTAAGAACCTTATTAATCAAACGACAGCACGAGCTACTCTCACTCAAATGTTGAACGTTATCTTTGCAAGAATGGAAAGTCAAGCGGTAAGCTTATTCAAATTCCATTATCTTTATCATTAATACTGTTTCTTAAATACAGAAAGCACAAACATAATCACAGGGTGTTTCGAAACTTCAGTGTACTGTTCTTTGGGTCAAAAGAAATGTAAAACGTCATATAACCGTGTTTATATTTTGTTTCCTTTTTACTTAAAAATTAATATTTAAAAAACTGCTGAATTAATTTAAACCAAATTTTAGTTAAACGTTACCCTGGCCAGGGCCTAGGTTGACAAACATTTTTAAGCCATTATTACAGTAGAGTTCTGCTATTCCGAGTTCAGAAAAAATACCGATTTTTTAAACATAAAAACAGGAGAAATTAAAAAGACGTTTTTGAAAAAACGTGACACAAATATTGTTATACAAGGAAATAGAGACATACATAGATCATAAGCTTGATGAAAATGCCAGAAATCAAATTGGAACAAAAGCTGCTTACTTACAGTATATGTCAGCTCGGCTTGTACAATTCTGTAGAATCATTTTTAATCACTGCTGTACACAAAAAATAAACTAATTTACACTTACTTAAAAAGTAAAGTCGGTGTTTTTTTTCTGACGAAGAGCACTGATTCGACTTGAGGATGCAATATTCCGCCATCGCCGCACGAACATAACATCATTTGGTGTTGAAGCGCGTTGTTCGACGTAGCGTAAGTGAGGTTTACACCATCCTTTTTTCCTTCCGTTGCGTTTTGGTTAATGGACATTTACAACACGTAAATTCTAATGTGTCTGTAGGAATTGCCTGTCTTCACGTTTTCCATCCGTTTTGCGGGCAGGAAGCTAGCGCAACAAGCATCCAGCAAAACGGATACCTGGTCCGTCAGAAAGAAGGAAGGATTAGATACAACAGCCAGGCTCTAGTAGTGTTGTTGCCACCTGCCGGTTGCATTCATCCGTTTTTGTTATCTCGAAGGAATTTGATTTTCCCCTCGATTTTTTTTCAAAACGATGCGGTACTATCGGACAATTCGAACAACCTACCCCTTTCTTCCGTTTTTAGAAGAAAACGGAATCGTAACGCAACGTAAGGAAAAGCAGATGGTGTAAACCTACACTAAAGCAAGGTTAAGAGCATTTGCTGCGTCTACGAGTGATACGAGTTCAGTTTGAGCGTTCTCCTCCTCCACGCTTTTCTCCAAGCGATCAACGCTGTTAAGAGCTCACACTAGCAGATGTCCCCCGCACTTAATATATGCTGTAACAAGTCATTACGTTGAATTTATTCATGAAATTTGCCTATTCCGAATTCCCTCTAATTATAGCTAGTCCCTAACTAGTTCGAAATAGCGGGCCTCTACTGTACTTTCTGTTTCACAATGGCGGCTATTTATATTTTTCAACTTAATATTAACTGGTCTGGTCAGGACCGAGACCCTGGCCTGTTGATCCCAGGTTCCCGTAAAAAATAGATTTTTGTTAAAAAATAACCTACTTATTTCATAAAGAAACAAGTAAATAAGACGTTATTGTAGCCCATTTTATATACAAACATACATACATAGACAAACACCAACAAATTAAACATTTTAAACTTACATAAACTTTAAAAACTGAATTTACATGTAGGCCTACTGTATAATTGTTTGAAAAAATCAGTTATTTTTTTCTGTTCTTTAAATTTTAAAGATTTGTTAAAGCCAAGTCTCTCCATTTTCGTACGTTCATCACGTCTGATGCCGTTGAATCTTTTTGCTGCCAAACATATTACATAATATGTTACAAATAGTATATATTTTGCTCCCACGAATTTCAGTAAAGGTTCCGACAAAGCAACAGACGAAGAAAAAGAAACAAAGGATTGATTCTAAGAAAAATACAGTTTTCGCGGAAGCAAGAGGGGAATCAAACTCACGCTCCCCCTCCCCAGTTCTGCCTGCCACAACCCTAACATATTGCACACCTAAAGTTGCATCACCCAGCTTTATTTTCCGGGAAATGTCCGTCAAACAATCAATGTTTGAGACTTCTGCCAGTTACAGTAATATAATCTGTAAGAGGGAAAAAAACTCTGTTGTTCCATGGGATAGGCCGGTTAATCCGAGGACCGGTTGATCCGAGGCCGGTTAAGAGGGGTTCTACTGTGAGAAGAGAAAAACTTGTTAGTTGAAGTGATAACCGTAGTAGGCCGTCCCTATAAAGAGGCTTGGGAACTATATACAAAACTTTAACTACCCGGGGGAAAGCTCCGTGATGCAACCCATTGAATGTTAAGGTAGAGAAATGGTGAAAAAAATGCAAAAAACGTATATATATCTCTTATAAACCACTTTTTTTTTAGAACTCCGAGTGGTGAAAATAATGGTTTGAGGACCCTTTTTACAGGTCTAATAGCTGTGAGAAGATTTTCTATAAAACAGCGGTTTTTTACTAATTCGAAGCGACTAAAATGTTGATAGGCCTAATGATTGATTGTATTAAATCACAATTCTTACGTTTACTCTGCGATGAAACCATGAAACATTATTTTTTTTGGAACAGTTTCCATTTTACTGACAAGTTTGGTGTCTTGGTTTTTAAGCTGTTAGTACTTTGCATGTACGTTTTACTCGACGGAAAGTTTATATTTTCTAATTTATTATAATTTCATTTCCGTTTGTATTTTACGTTATGCCTAAAGTTTTTCTTATGTCTTCTAAAAGAAACCGTGTTCAATAAAATGTTTACGTACAGGCGGAAGAAATGTCCCGGCAGAAAGACACACAGCCTCCTTTAGATCAATTGGAATCCGAAGTTGTGGAACAAGTGTCGGTGCCAGCTGTAACCAGTGAACAGATTGTACAAGAAGTCATTGATAACATAATTGATACGGTTGTCACAGGTTAGTGTCTTCAATTTGATCATTCCGAAACAAAGTACTAGATGATAAGGCTAATGTTTCGGTATTTATATTTTGTTGTTCAAATTTATTAAATTAATCGTATAGCTGTGGCAACATTGAACTATCACTTTTAGAGACTATGATTAAATTACTTTAATAGTTATTTTAACAAAATAACTGGAAAATTTTAATAATTTTTTCTTGTATCCAGGTCTCTAATAATTGTAATATAATAGGTACTGTAGGCCTACCTTATATTTTCTGTCACTGACCTCTTTTAGTTAGTTTATTTGACACGTTTCAGGATGTCTAACCCATCATCAGAAATCTCTTGTAGAATGGAAGTCGTCAAAACACTACTTAACCCTAGAAGTGGCATGGTTAAAGCTAAAATTGGCCAGCCCGTTTTTAGCGTTTTGCTAGCATATTTTAAAAAATTTGCCAAAAATAGTAAATGAATCCCAATCCAAACGTAGACTGCCTGTCCATTATCTGTGTGCACTGAGAACTATTGTTTGCTGTTGGCTTCGTGGATTCTTAAGACAATTATTGGAACGATCGCTTTGCACACCAATAACAACGTTGAAAACTTACTCCACCCACACAACCCAAAACCTTTGGAAGATCAAACTCAAAATAACCTGCGATAGCTGTGACAATAGTCATTCACCTGTTTGAACGAACAAGTTTGGCCACTTTATCATCCGTGATTGCGGTTGAAGGATGACCGTTCCTCGTCTTCGACCGACTCATTTCCGCTTTTAGATCATTCATACCACTTGTAAACAGTCTTCAGAGTTACCATATTATCACCATACACTGATTTTATGAAAATCTTTCGCACTTTTCGCAACTTGAAACAAAACCTAATGTTAATGCATTGTTCGAAATCCATGGTGCACGATGGACACGGTAAACACGACCTCTAGCGGCTCTGGAACCTGACTGACAAGTCAGAACGTGTTTAAATTTAACATTGCCTGTCTCAACAGTCCAGGCTATCGGACATATTAGATCAAATGGATGAAGCGTCAGCAGTTGCTGCTATAAAATTCATTCACCGTATTTTTTGATCACACGTTGTATTTTAAAATCTGACTTCTCATTGCCGAAGGGGGCAAGGTTGGTTCTTATTCAGAAACTTAGTTTGTACCCAGTTTGTCCGAGTAAATTTATCTGAAATTAGTTTCTTCTACAATTATAAGTTTGAAAGTGAAGTGAGGTTTTGGGAAATTTGCAAACACTAACTGTAAATACCCGCTTACAATATAGGGTAAACTATTATCAATACTTTCATTATTTATGTTTGTTAGGTTGCGAGGAAAACACTGCCGTTCCTTCAGAAAGCGGTGATTCTGCAAACACTGAACTACCACCAAGCCAAACCAACTCACTGACTAGAGTGCCTTCACAGGTAAAAACGTTGTTTATTTATCAAATAAAGTTTTGTTTAGACTTCAGATGTATTTTGTCAAATATCGTTAAATAATATTATTTAAAACTTCTAAAATGTGGTAAGTTTGTCAAAATATCTTTGGTAAAAAGTAAAAAGAAAGTAAAAAAGAGTGGGGTGCTTGACAAATATTTACAATGTTACAAATATTTCATTAAGCAATTTATAAAAGTAGAGTTACTATACAAATATAGTAAAACACACCCCATGTTTTTTTTTTTACAATAAAATTTGTTATGTTGTTAATTACTAAATTTTTATTTTAAACTTATAATTTATTTAATTATTACGAATTACTGGACTATAAATCATTGTAGATGAACCAAACTCTTCATGCTTAGAAATTATTTTCTACTTTTACTTTCTCACAATACTATAGTATAGAGAAAGTATAGTGATCGCAAAAAAAATCGAAGTTGAGATTTTTGTGGAAATATCCATTTTGGGACCCCCTGAGTCCAAAAAAGTGGTTTTTACAAAATGTCTGTATGTATACAAAGCTGGAGCGAAAACTATTCGATCGATTTCAAACAAATTTGCACCAGATATGTCAAGTAGGCCTGTATAGATGCACGAAAAACGGTTTTGAAAAATTTTGAAAAACAACCCCCTTTTTGCCAAAAAAACCCCAAAAAAGTTATTATTTTTTTATAAAAAAATGGCTCTAATGATTTTGATCAAATTTGGCTTATTTGTAGCCTTTAATGTACCCTACCATATGCAAAAAACCTCATCTTTCTAAAAATTCTTGTTTAGCTAATAATAATAATAATAACTAATTTTCGGGGGTTTTTTGGCCATAAAAGGGGTTGTTTTTCAAAAAATTTCAGAACCTTTTTTTGTGCATCTATACAGGCCTAATTGACGTGTTTGGTGCAAATTTGTTTGAAATCGATCGAATAGTTTTCTCTCTAGATAATAATAATAATATTTATTAGTTAATCTCCTACTTTAATAAATCACCTCTCCTACAATTATGAAATCACAGTGAATCTGTTTAATAATTTAAATATGTTTGTGAGAAAGTATGTGCCAGTTCCTGGTACCGTTTATTTAGTTTGGTTTGATATTAAAGCGTGTTTTTCAGTTTTTTTAAACTCAATTTATTTTCTTAACTTTTAGTCTCAAAACTGAATCAAAAGTAATTGTAATCATGTGACTCGATTTTTTCTTTATCGTATGTGTGACAATAGATTTAAAATTATGTATGTAAAATTTAAGGGAGGGGGGTGTGCAAATTATTGTATTGTCATCGGTCCTTGACATGGTGTGCAAATTTTCAAGTTATCAGACGTCTTTAAGTTGGGGAAAATTATGTTGAAAGATTCCGTTACATACAGGCCAAGCTAATGTAGAGTGTGTAAAACTAAGTGTTCCAACCCATGCTATGTTTTTAAGAATTTAAAATGGTACTTGTAATTTCTTTCACTTATCTCGATATTACAATTCTGGCTTTCTCTTAGCCTTAACACTCTATTCTAGCTTTTTCTTGATCCAAATAGTTTTAGTTTAAAAAATTCACAGTTTTACTCGTAAATTTTAAGTCTCCTTTTTTCTCATTAAATAAAAGAAATGTAAAACTTATTAGATTTAAATGGTATTTTAAGAATTGAGTGAGTTTAGTAAACAAATGTTATGAGTTCAGACTTTTTAAGATCAATCAACATATGTCTAAACAAAATACCGCTAATTTAATCCCTCCAGAAATGCAGGTTATGTCTGTGTAATAAAATACATCATCAAACAGGTCGGGATATGTGGTAGAAACTTTGAAGTATGATCAGTAGCTAGCACGGATGCCGGACTATATCATTTTGTGCGTACCAATACAGCTGGGGTTGTTTTTGTTCCTTCTCTTGGAAATATACTTGTTAGTTTTAATTTTGATTTGAAATGTATAAATACGTGTAATGCATTACACCGTTTGTTAATCTAATATTTATTGAAATTGCAAAGGAAAGCGTAGACGCCAGCAATGACAGTGACACCAAAGTGACGGCACATTTCACACATGTTTTACAAAAAGATGCGTTTCTTGTGTTCAGAGCGTTGTGCAAACTGTCAATGAAACCACTTCCTGACGGTCAGCCTGACCCTAAGTAAGTATGTGTATTTTTTATCACTTTGTTAATTAGTTTCTTGTAATTAATTCATCTATACTTTCAAAAGCCAAATACCATTATCTCATTGACTCATTGATTCATCACAGTTTCTCCAAAACCACAAGGCCTACAAACATGAAATTTGGCACTAATACTCTTTATAGGCTCTAGACGCGCACTAAGGAAGGGTTTCCGAAAATTTAAAATTTTAGGGGAGTTTTGGGGGGATCAAAGTTACTAAATCACGATTTCTAGAAAACTACTGAACGGATTGGAAAGATGTTTGGTATGTAGCTTCCTTTAGGGCCATAGATGCTCACTAAGAAAGGGTTTAAAAAATTCAAATTTTTAGGAGGGTTTAGGGGTCAAAATGACTAAATCACATTTCTCCAAAACTACCGAACGGATTGGAATGAAATTTGGTATGTAGCTTCCTCTAGGGCCATAGATGCTCACTAAGAAAGGGTTTAAAAAATTTGAAATGTTAAAAGGGGTTTTGGGGGGTCAAAGTTACTAAATCACAATTTCTCAAAAACTACCGAACGGATTGGAATGAAATTTAGTATGCAGCATCCTCTAGGACCATACGTGCTCAAAAAGAAATGGTTTAAAAAAAATTGAATTTTTAGGAGAGTTTGGGGGGGGGGGGGGGGGTAAAAATAACCATCATTTGTTGCATTTATTTCATAAAAATTATGCAATAGCGAAGCATTAACAGTGCTGTTAATCTATATCTATATAATATATAAAATCCAAATACTACTCACTGACTCACTCATCACGAAATCTCAAAAAACCACTGAACGGATTGGAATGAAATTTGGTATGTAGCTTCCTCTAGGGTTGTGGGTGCTCGCTAAGAAAGGTTTTCAAAAAATTCGAAATTTTAGGGGGTTTGGGGGGTAAAAGTTACTAAAAATCCCAATAAGAAATAAACAGTATAATATATTTATTGATATATTTTTTTGGTTAATATTAGGGATGTGTCGATACCAGATTTTTCGATTCTCGATACCGATACCGATACTTTGAAAAATCGATTCTCGATTCCCGATACCGATACCTAAATAAAAAAAAAAAAAACTGCGAAAAAAAATAAATAAAATGACGAATACGACGTCCGAATATTATTAGCGCTAATTTTAAAAAACGCCGGCGTTAAAAATAATTTAAGTACCACAGTAAATGCCCGCAAAAAATCGATGCCCTAATATAATTAGTACCAATTTTATGAACTACCATTGGTGAAATGTTATTAAAAATAAAATGATGAATGTCCGCAAAAGAATACGACGTCCGAATATTATTAGCTATAATTTTATAAAACGCGGCATCCAAACGCAATTTAATATACAACAGCGTATGTCCGCGAAAAAACCTACTCCCGAAAACAATCTAATGTCCGCATAAGAAAATACAATTAACCTAGTCGAATGAAAAACACGTGAGAGTTTCAGTAACGAAATAGCAGAATGCGTTGCAATTTAAAATAAAACAAGTTTTTAAGTATTCGGAGTAATATTTTTTACGACTGACTAGGATTGCGTTACTCGGAATATCATATGTTTTGTTTCTGAACGTTCAATTCGGTAGGTTCAGAAATAATCGGAACTTCAATCATCGAAAATTTGATTCGACGGCGTCCGTTTAGTCCCGCCGAAGTCTGAAAAACTTGTTAGAACAAAGTACTGTAATATCCAGTTAATAACGCTGTGTGTAAATACTTACAGTATTCAGTTTTAGTGCAGTGTTTTATTCATTTTTTAAACTAAATTTAAATATTGCGTCGATTTGTTCGGGTAATTAAATTGTGCAGGCCTACTCACTTACGAAGGGCTGCCAATAGCTCGGTTGACTCAACAGCCGCCGCTGTTCCGTTGAGCGCCCAAACTCCCTGAACACTTCAACTCGGCTGATTATGCGAGTAAAAACCTTTAAATTCGGAATTACGTGCACGACGTGCAGTACTGTAATTTACTTATTTATTTACAGTACATTTCCGCTTTCGGATAATCGACACTATACTGAATTAACATATTAATTTGATTAAGTTTAGTTAGTTGAGGATATGTGGAAACAATGACATAATGTAGGCTAGTCTTTTCAGCAATGACATCGAAGTGTGGCAATATTTTATAATAGACGTTGAAAGTGATGGACTTTTGTCTGTAATTTAACTTAGCTGAATACTTGTATTTAATTATCTGTACATAACATACTTAATCATTTCAGTATTCAAATTAAATCTTATACTTTATTTTTAAATTCTTGTTAAATTCCTTGAATAATAAATAGAACCGATTTAACTCTAGAACCGGGAACAAAAAAAAAAAAAAAAAATGGAACCGACCCATCTCTAAATAAAAAGTAAAACAAAGGAATTCCGTCCGGACTCCCATAAAAATCATAAATCACGGGTAACGTAAGTCCCAACAAGTTTTACCCGACTTCAAACAAATAAAATTATTACTTTAAAGTTTAAATACTTTTGTTATCGATCTATAAATTGTGTTATTTTTCTTCACAATTGACACCCTAATTCTATAGACACGATAACAAACGAATCCATAAGTGTTTGACCTTGAGCCTACTCTAGACTTCTTGTGTACACATAACAGCCTACGCATGAATAAAAATAAAACAAGAAGCGTTTACTTATGAAAGGAAACAATTGCCTAAAACATTTTACTGGGGAAAATGTCCACTTACATAAAATTAATAATGTTTTACATTTTCCCTACTGATATTTATTGTAAAATGCAGAATTGAGTTAAAATACAGAGAATGCGATTGCAAATACCGGAGATTACATTCACGGAGTCTATACGAGAACATGCAGTTCTGACAACACTGAGTATTTCGTGGTATCGGTAATCGGTATCGAGTTTCGGCTATCGATTCTCGATACCGATACCAAAGCTAAGTATCGGTGGTATCGAGAATCGGTATCGAGAATCGACCCATCCCTAGTTAATATACATTTAACTTTGATTTGTCTACCCGTGCAAAGCCGGATCGGGCCAGCTACTACTTTATAACGGTAGAAAACTATTGCAATGTTTAGAAAGATAACCTATTTTAGGTTTGGAAAATAATTATAAAAAAATATACTTCAGATCTTGTCAAAATTGTGTTTACTTAAAAGAAACAGCATTGGTTCTTATTTTGTTGTTATTTTAAAAAAAAATTTCTGTGGTCAAAATGGCTATCTTGCATGCTAGGGGCCTAATCTACAATTATGTTAAGTGTTTGATCCAAATCAGCTGTTTTGTGTATAATATGTAACAACAGATGTTTGGATTTATATATACAGGGTGTATCAGGAAGAAACGGAAAGAATTGCAGGATGTGTTCTACTGGTGAAAATAATGAAAAAAGTTCCTATAAACATAGGTCCGAAAACGCTTTGTTTTCCAGATATCCGCCATTTTGTTTTTTGTACAAAATAATTCATGTCTAGAGAACGGTTTGACTGATTGAGTTCAAACTTGGCATGAAGTTTAAGCTGTCAATTATATACCTCAAAAAAAAAAAATAAACGATTAAATCCAATCATGCGTTTCAAAATGGCGGCTGTTTGAAAATTTCAAACCTAAATTACTCCAAAACCGGTCCTCTGTCATAGCTCAACCGCTATGGTACTTGCCTCATAAGCAAGACGTCCCGGGTTCAAATCCCGCGGGGGACCATAAAAATATTAAAAACCCAAAAAAACATGCTCGTTAGCCGAAAGGCACAAAGTGGCATGGAAAGCAAAAAAAAAAAAAAAATACTCCAAAACCGTACATTTTAACGAAAAATGTCAAGACACCTTTTTTGTAGCCCTTTTGATTCCCTATCGGATGGTGTAACTGTCAAAACAATCGGATGAAGGATAACAGTTAAGTTATGTGTACTAATTGGTTTGTTCAACTCGGCATCCTATACAAACACAGTAAATACTACAATATTGTATGGACATTTGTTGTCATTACCTTTTAACTTAGCTATTATCCTTCATCCGATTGTTTTGACAGTTACACCATCCAATAGGGAATCAAAAGGGCTACAAAAAAGGTGTCTTGACATTTTTTGTTAAAATGTACGGTTTTGGAGTAATTTAGGTTTGAAATTTTCAAACAGCCGCCATTTTGAAACTCATGATTGGGTTTAATCGTTTATTTTTCTTGAGGTATATCACTGTTAGGTTAAACTTCATGCCAAGTTTGAACTCAATCAGTCAAACCGTTCTCTAGATATGAATTATTTTGTACAAAAAACAAAATTGCAGATATCTGGAAAACGAAGCGTTTTCGGACCTATGTTTATAGGAACTTTTTTCATTATTTTCACCAGTAGAACACGTCCTGCAATTCTTTCCGTTTCTTCCTGATACACCCTGTATATAAGAGACTTAGCAGGTACCACAATATGATAGATGCAATAATTAAAAAAAAGAGGAAAACAAAACAATAAACAGCAGATAAAGTTAAATACATCGGAATAGATTACCACAGTTTGTTAGACAACGTCGCAGCAAGAATATAAAAAAAAAAAGAGGGCTACACACTTGCTTGTAGAACCAAAAATAATTTAAGCAAAGCAGTGGGGGACAAGTAAAACACAAACGTCCCCACGACGCAAGCGGTATTTATAAAATCACCCGTGACGACTGCAACAAACATTATATAGGCCAAACTGGAAGACCCTTCAAAACAAGATTTAAAGACCACATTCCAAATAATAATTGCATCAACAAAAATAAAACCTGAAAGTTTGCAGAACACTTGGTTACACCAATATAGATAAATTTTTTTAATATGACATAAATTCTTAAAAGACCTAATAATGAACGTTTTGGTGGAATTCCAATTATGTAGACATACAGAAACAGATCCAATCTCTTTACTAAACAAAAAAACAATATTCTAATCAACTACCATTTTCGATGGACTTATTCAGATAGAGCCCCTTCAATCAATCTTTACCTTACCCGCAAGACTGAAAGGATAACACCGGTATCAATCTAGATACGTACACGAATACACGTGTGTTCCAAATAATCTACATGTTCCAGTTATGTGTTGCGTTGTGAATTTATATTGTAGACTAGGGGCTATGCTGCTGCCGATGCAGAACATATTATTGTATATTATGGATATAAGTTGGGTAGTGGGGGTAGTTGTGGACTGTACAATATGTAAGACGGAGGTCGAAGTATACACGTTTTATCCCCAACATTTGTCCACAAAATCCCTAGTTTTATTCATAATTTTTACATTAAAAAAAATTTTTTAATGTGAATTTTTACAGAAATGATGATTGATTAGGACAGAGGCACTCGGATCTAAGTTGGGTGGTGGGGGTAGCTGGAGCCTGTACACAATGTAAGACAGAGATCGAAATAGACTGCAATTTTCCCAACATTTGCTTATATAGTCCCTAATTTAGTCCATAACTTTTACGTTTTTTAACAGGAAATTTATATTTTTCCGGAATAAAAAGTAGCCTAAAATATTCTCTGAATATTCCTCTACATGTAACCCCAGAAACGGCGGCTTTAACAAAAATGGATTTTTTGGCGTGTGCAAGCATTTTTACCAAAATTCGCCAAAAATAGTAAATGAACCCCAATCCAAAAGTGTTCCATAGCTTTTTTGTAGAGAAAGGTTCAAAGAATTTATATATGCCAGTAAAAAAATAATAAATGTAAAATTTACAAAGTTATAAGCTCAAGAAACAAAAATTGTTCAGTTACGAAAAATAAAAGTTCAAATTTAGGTCTACATAAAAAGTAGTAATCATTTTTTGTAATTTTTTCCATAAGTGTAAAAAAGTTTCGTAATTTAGTTCTAAATAGAACTGTATAAAAACATTTATCAAATTCAAATTTCTTATTTTGATTACACCAGTTTTTATGTTCCAACTACAAGGATTCTAACAAAAGTAGGCCTGGTTTGAAGGTAATTTAGCAATACTTTCTTTGACCAAAAATGAAATATTATTATACAACAAAGTGTAGAGAATAAATCAAAGAAAAGAACGGTATACTGGTGTTTTCTTAGTTCACTAAAGTGTTTGAAATATCTTTAGTTGAATAACAAAATGAGGTCAATCGAATAAAACTTATCGCGTGTAAAGGGAACAAAAAGGCCGTTGGGATTTACCGTGAGAATCAAATGGGCCAGGCAGAACCATTCGACCGCTCTAATTCACGAAAACCTTGTACTTTCCATCGCTGTTTGATAAACATATAACAGGTTATATCCAGTTTAGTTCACACCAAATGAAAGCTGCAAGTTTTCTCTACAGAATTGTATAAAGAAATCTGTAAAAACATATCCGATTGTGGGCGTTATCTCAGTTGACAAATGTGCTGTTTCATTGGTTTCAAAACTGTCCAAGCGCAAGGGTTTACAGAAAGCTTAGTCATTCAAATTGTATAGTAGTGACATCTGATTGCAAGGCATCTATAGATAGATTAAATCTTGACGAATCCCATGGTACCTTTATATTTTTTATCACAATATTACTGCAGATGGTCTGGGACATTGAATAAGTGGGAAATAACAGTACAATTGTATTCGAATCCACGCGTAGAATCAGGTTTACAGAAATCTACAATTTTAAAACGACGATTACATATTTAAATATACGTTTTAGAAAGAATTGTAAACATAAAAATTAAAGTTTAAATTAAAACATTACCTTTCCAATGGTGTTTGTCTTTTTGAGATTGAAAGATTTTTAGGGGGTCAAATATTCAGTACTCGTTACAAATGTTTTAGAGTTACGGTACATTATGTACCGTCTGCCGGTTCTAGGGTTAATGAAAGTTTCGTCAAAATCGGTTCAGCCATACCGGAGATTAGCCCGGCCAAACAAACAGACAGACGCACAGACAACAAATTTATAAATGTGTTTAGGTTTTCGTAATGTGTGAATAACCATATGAGGTTAAAAAGAGATTATATTTTGAAATCACAGACAGACTTCAATTTTATTTGTATGTATAAATGTGTTGTGTATGTTTTGTTTCTCCACCAATCGACTCGCATTAACCAGTGCGAGATAAAAAATGTTTAATTAGGTTTGATAATGCCTGACAAATAATCGAAACGTCATAACCTACCAGAAAAAAAAGACCAAAGTAAAGGACTGTGAGTATAAGTTTATAAGTTAACAGAGTTAATAATAAAAATTGCTTTATAATAATTTCATGGTATAGTATAATTTGTTTCAATATTGTTGTTGCTGGTTTGCAGATCGCACGAACTGCGCTCAAAGATCCTTTCGCTTCACTTGCTGTTGTCCATCCTGCAATCTGCCGGTCCCGTGTTCCGTGCCAACGTGATGTTTGTCACCGCCATCAAGCAATACCTCTGCGTCGCTCTGTCGAAGAACGGCGTATCTTCTGTGCCTGAAGTATTCGAGCTGTCTCTAGCCATTTTCCTCGCCCTGCTTTCCAGATTCAAAATGCACCTCAAGATGCAGATCGAGGTGAGATTGCGAATATTTGTTTGTTAATTACCGACACCTTTGACTTGTACTTTGCCAGTAATTACTTTATAGAAGCGTTATTAGCTAATTTCCATTGGTCGGAAGAATTGTGGACAGTTTGTGTGGTCTTCCTATATATTTTGAACGAGAAATTCTTATCTATCTTAGTTATTGTTATGTCTAAAGAATGTAAGCTTTTGTTTTTATCGAATTTCCATATTAAAGCTGAGCTATTGCAGTGACCCTTATGGTAAGACGTAAGGTCGAGAGTAGTAAACGAGAATCGATCGTGGTCTCCAGAACGGTGTTTGGGGTGTCATTAAAAATTATATATATATTTATTTAGGCCTACATTTTAACAGCCGCATTTTAAGCCCGATTTGGTCCAAATTTTGTTCACATGTTGCTTGTGTAATTCGCTCTGACGAGTTCGTTACCCAAAAACGTCCAACAATTGGAAGTACGTTTTTCGACCGTAACTATTTTTTGAGATTTTTCGTATTAGAATGAAATTTGTTAAGGGTTTTCGCTCAAAAAACTAATGTAGGATATTATTCTGCAAATTTTGTTTTTTCACACGACCTTATAGCTCGCTTGGTTCCCCAAAAAAAAACGATTAAAATCCTTTAAAAGTACCCGGTTCAAATCCACCAGGGCGATTTTACCGCGGGGGCATCCGGAGAGTTTATACTGCGACCGAAGCGAAGCGGTTTATAACCCGAGGCCTTAAAGTCGAGGTGCAAACTCGCAAAGCGAGTTTTTCCACTGCGACTGGAGTGGAGCTGCGCATGAGTCGCAGTGGGAGGCTTAGGTGCAGACAAATTCTACTAATATATTTCGTACACACGGACAGAGCTACAGCGCCTTGGTGAGTAGATCGATTTCCCAAGCTGTTGGTTGAATCCCTAAAACGTATAAATTTTATTTTGTAAATCCTCTAAATTTATGTCAGCGATTCAGCTGCTTGATCGAATTATTTAAAAATTATAAGTTAAATGTAATAAATACTACAAAGCCTTAAAATCTTGATAATCATTTTGAAAACACCCGGTGTAAAATTCCATTAACCACTACTTTTTAAGATTGTCTTGAACGGTTACATAAACAAACGTTTCCTCTTTATAATAATGCTTATTTCGTTTTAATTAGATACAGAAATAAACGTTAAAAGAGCAGACTGACATAAGTTAGAAACTTTTCTTATTACTTACCTTGCATTAACATAGAACTACCAAATTATTAAGATGATTTTGTGGTGTTTTTAGGTATTTTTCAAGGAAATATTTCTAAATATTTTAGAAACTTCGAGTTCTTCCTTCGAGCACAAGTGGATGGTAATCCAAGCGCTGACGAGGATCTGCGCGGACGCGCAGAGCGTCGTCGATATGTACGTGAACTACGACTGCGACTTAGCTGCGGCCAACCTGTTCGAAAGGTACTTAATACGATACTTTATCGATAAACGTTAAATTTATTTACGTTTTCGACGAAATAATAAATGTTGTGTTATTTGTTAAAGGCTTGTAAACGATTTGTCGAAGATCGCACAAGGACGCCAAGCTTTAGAGTTAGGAGCGACACCGAACCAGGAGAAGTCGATGCGTATCCGCGGACTAGAGTGCCTTGTATCAATACTCAAATGTATGGTGGAGTGGAGTAGAGACCTTTACGTAAACCCCAACCAGCAAACTAACCTAGGTAAGGAATTGATGAGTTTGAACTCTTCGTTATGTGAAACAATCCGAGTTATAGTTGTTTGTTGATATCCATTATACGATTGTTTTGAAAGTTACACCATCAGATATAGGAAAAAGGGCTACGAAAAGGATGTCTAGTAATTTTTTGTTAAATTTTCAAACAATCGCCATTTTGAAACGCATGATTGGATATAATCGTTTATTTGACTTAAAATAGATCTTTGTTAGGTTAACCTTCATGCCAAGTTTGATCTCAATCGGTCAAACCGTTCTCTAGATATAAATTATTTTTTTTAAACACATAAAGACAGACAGACAAAAACGTAAGTACAGTAGACCCATGTTTTTATTGTGAAATATGTTTTTCTTGATCCCAGGAACAAATCCACAAAAAGGGACCAGAAAGTTCGGGGTCACCCTGTATATAAACTTTTGCGTTGACTGTGGTTTTGAAGTTAGGACCATCTAGAAAAATGAACTATTCTACCATAAATTTTAAAACTTTGTAGACATTTTTCTGGAAGTCAAACCGTGGTAACGATTACGGTAGGTACTTTCTTCGGAATCTATCTAAAATCTGTGACTTTTTGTATTTTGTGTCTTTAGGATTTGCATAAATATGACTATTTTCTGGGTTCATTTACTACTCCCGATCTTAGCTCTCACCATAAAAGACACTGCAATAGCTCATCTTTCCTTTGGAAATGTGCTAATAACATAGGTGGAAAATATCAGCAGTATAACAAAAATTGATATAAACCCGAATAAAAATAAAAGAAAGAAAGGAGAAGAAAGTCAAAATAGGCACACTGACACAGACTAACACAATTTAAAAAGTACAAAAGCAAAATTTTGAGGAAATAATTAAGGCACTGTTACCATTCACTGTTTAGAAGTTACCTTTCACAAACATAAATTAAAATAAAATACATATATTTAACCCTAGAACTGGCATTGTTAAAGCCCGTTTATAGCGTTTTGCAAGCCTATTTTTAAAAATTCGCCAATAATAGTAAATGAACCCCAATCCAAAAGTGTTTAATAGCTTTTTTGTAGAAGAAACTTCAAAGAATTCAAATATGCCACTAAAAATTAGTTTCTTTCGAAATTGTAAAAGTTATTAGCTCAAGAAACAAAAAATGTTCAGTAACGAAAGGAAAAAGTTTATCTTTAGGCCTACATAACAAGTAGTAAAAATTTTTTGTATTTTTTTGTAAGCGTAAAAAAGTTTCGTAATTTAGTTCTAAATAGAACTGTATAAAAACATTTATCAATTTCCAATTTCTTATTTTGACAAACTCAGTTTTTATGTTCCAAATACACTACGCTAACAAAACTGGGCCTACATTGAAACTTAATTTACTAATATATGCTTTGCCCAAAAAAGAAATATTATAACAAAGTGTAGAGGATAAATCAAAGAAAAGAACGGTATACTTGTCTTTCCTTAGTTCACAAAAGTGTTTGAGTTATCTTTATTTGAATAACAAAATGACATCAATCTAATGAAACGTCGCCGGTCGATATACTACTTGCATTTGAATACCGTGGGAGCGACAAAAATGCCAGCCGGTCTCGCCACACTGTCCTAATTATGTACTTCCACTGCTGTCTAGACAAACAAAAAAACTGGTTATTTCTAGTTAACTTCCCACCGTTAAAAAGATCGAACGATCCTCTACAAAATGGTACCAAGAAATCTGTAAAAACATATGGAATTGTTTTTGGAATTGCGTCTTCTCTGTTGACAAATGGGCTGTTTCATTGGTTGAAAAACTGTCCAATCGCAAGGGTTTACAGACATATTTTGAATTAATCCTGTAAAATAGTGACATCTGATTGGAAGGCACCATTAGAAAGATAAAATCTTGACGAATCCAATGGTGGCTTTATAATCTCGATAGAAATACTTCTGTAGATGGTGTTGCCCGTTGAAGAAGTGGGAAATAACAGTACAATTTTATGCAGATTCCCATGCGGAAATAGCTGTAGTCCGATATGCATATTTTAAAACGATAATTACGTATGTAAATATACGTTTTACGAAAAAGTTGTAAATACAAAAGTTAATGTTTAATTAATTTCCTTTCCAATGGTGCCCGTTTTATTACGATTGGGTGATTGTAAGTGGATTAAATTATCGATTATGCAAATATATGCAAATTCCCGCAAAGGTTCGAGCGGGTTGCATTTGCGTCCGAGAGACTGCAGTCTGCCACTTTGAGGGTTAAAACGAATTTCTAGTTAAAATATTGGTGACATCGTTAGGCTGTTGTTTGTTACTATGTGTATTTGATTTACAGGTGCAGAGCACAATGTAAGAGATTTGACAGATACAAATGACCTTCTCCCGCCCTCAACACCGCGTGACAGCTTACACTCGTTCGGCAGCGCGACATCTCTCAACTCCGGCAGTTCTGGTAACAAAGAAGCTCCCGACACTCCTCACCAACTGCAAGTTTTGAAACATCAGAAGGAAGTTTGGGAAACTGGAATAGATATGTAAGTATTGTCTACGTTTCATGATTTTCAATGTTTTATACCTGCCGAACCCTTTCGTATCTCATGTCGGCTGACAGCGGCCATATCCCGCTTAGAATCGCTGCTGGTCGATATTGTTTTTTCGACACTAACGATGACTTCGATACAAATAAAAAACTTACTAGTAGAAAAAACTGTTTGAGTTCCACTTTCATTTGATGCATTATTTATAATTGTAAGTTAAATGAAATAAATACTACAAAGCCTTCAAACCACGGTATTCATTTTGAAACACCCGGTATTTAAAAAACCATTGACATAGAACGATTCCTGCCTTCTTGGCGCTTTATTGTTAATCTGCATTCATGATTAAAAATAGAGTCAATGCAGTGTATTAATAAACGGTACCAGATAACTGCCACATACTTTCTCCCAGTTGAAACTTTATACCTTCCTAAGAGTAGCATAGGAGGTGGTTATTTAGAATTGTAAAAGTAGGAAAGTGTTACCATGTAAAATATTAGATGCATGTAACACACATCCATATTATATTTTTATATTATATTATTATTTAAACTATTCTATCGATTTCGAACAAATTTGCACCAAACATATCAATTAGGCCTGTATAGATACACGAAAAAAGGTTTTGAAAAATTTTGAAAAACAACCCCTTTTTTGGCCAAAAACCCCCAAAAATCAGTTATTATTATTATTACCTAAACGAGAATTTTTAGAAAGGTACGGTTTTTTGCATATGGTAGGGTACATTAAGGCAGGGCTATAGAATACAAGGGCTGGTTCACTTCTTTGATGTTAACGCTCGCCGACTGTTCCAACCTTCCTCTTGCCCCCCTCCTATGTGACGTCACTCTGGTACCATGACACGCCGTGTAAGCACGGTTCGCCTTAGCTCTCACGTGTTATTTGATATAACGTTGCAGATGATAATTCTTAAAAATATTATGCAATACACACAACCACCTAAATTATATGTTTACCAAATTTGGTTAATATTGGGTAATTATTTTGTTCAGTACAAGTGTTTAAAGAAGGTATATAATTCCGCGAGATTTTCGCCTCTTTCGCCTTTAAGGCTAATTTTCTCGAAGAGGCATTCCACGAATTTCTTTAAAAAATTATAGAAAACACACACAATCACCTAAGTTGTTTAGCGAATTTGGTTAATATTGAGCAATTATTTTTTTTAGTACAAGTGTTTAAAGGAAGTATTTAATTCCGCGAGATTTTCGCATTTTGGTGCACATTCAAGGCTAATTTTCTCGAAGAGGCATTCCATGAATTTCTTTAAAAAGTTATACAATACCTAAATTATATGTTTAGCAAGTTTGGTGAATATTGAGCAATTATTTTCCTCAGTACACGTTTTTAAAAAGGTATATAATTCCGCGAGATTTTCGCCTTTTGATGCATATTCAATGCAAATTTTCTCGAAGAGGCATTCCATGAATTTCTTTGAAAAATTATACAATACACACAATTACCTAAATTATATGTTTAGCAAGGTATTTATTTATTTAATGTTACGTTGCAGACGAGATTACTTTATGAAATGTTACCAAGATATCAAGTAGGCTAATATTGTCTGCAGCGTTACTTGAATATTCCAAGAAACACCTTTACTAACAAAATACATTAAAACAAACATTTTCAGAATGATGAGATATAAATAAATAAATGTATAATATATAAATAATAATAACATTTAAACTTAGAGTACCGGTAATTATTGATAACTCAAAATCTAAAAACAAAAAAGTTTAAGTAATCAGATTCAAATTAAAATAAACATTAAAAAATATTATTTATTTAATGTAAGAGTTGCAAGCCAGATTACTTTATGTTAAAAAGTTACCAAGATCCTCAAGTGCTTTCTTCTGCAGCTTTAAGTTAAAATGTTTAAAAAAAGTCTTTACTAGCTAAATGCACTTAAAATTGTCAGAATAATTAGATATAAATAAATATATAATACTAGTGGACCCAGCAATGCTTCGCTATTGCTTTATTTAATTTTAAGGGTAGTTATCAAATTTCATTCTTTTGACTTAAGTTATTGAATTGCAAATGGTGTTTATGTCAACAATTTATATAAACAATTTATATAAACAATATTTTAAACAGCATATATGTAAGTAAATAGATATGTAACAACCGATATTTGAATTGAATTATAATACAGTAAGCATTTTTCGTTGATTTTTGTTTGTGTTGTTTGGCAATCTAACCTAAAAAAGCTGTTTTGGTTTTTGAAGAATAATAACCCGATTATAAATTAGAGAAATTGGTTGCAAATAAAAGTGTTTTGGTTCATTGTAGGCCTAACCTAAAATTATGTTCAGTTTTTGATCCATAACAGTTGTTTTATTTATAATAATATGTAACAACCGATGTTTAAATTGAATTATAATATAGTAGGCCTAAGCATGTTTTATTGATTTTTGTTTGTGTTTGCTTTTAATTTGTCAATCTAATCTCTAAAAAGCTATTGGTTTTGAAGAATAATAAACTGATTATAAATTTGCTAAAGTTGCTATGGTAATGAATGTAAACAAACATGTGTTACTAAGCATTTTATACGAACAGCTGTTTTTGAGCGCTATGGTCTTGAGTCCATACAAAAGAGGCTGTTTAGTTTTTTCCAAATTTGAAACTTTTTCGGGAAACTTTTCAAATTTTTCTTTATATAAAAACCTAGTTCGGACTATTACGAACATTTTAAAACAAAAAATTGCCAAATTGGTCCGGCAGTTCTCAATTGATGGGATTTCAAAGAAACAGCAATTCATTTTTATTATATAGATACAAATAATTATAATCAAATTTAAACCTAGAGTAATAAAATTATTGATGACAAAAATAAAACATAATTTTAAGTTAAACTTCTAGACTAAATTAAATTGCTCAGTATCAATTTAAATTTAAATAGTTCAATTGTTTAAATTCAACTATTAAATTAACTATTCCCTAAGGCCTAGGAAAGGGAAATTTCTATAAAGCAGTTTTTTTTAAGTATTTTATTTCAGCAGTAATTATTATGTCATGTGCATATCTGCATATAAGCTACTCATTATGTGTAAGTATTTATAACTTTTATGTGTTTTATTTTATAAGTATTACACATGTTTTATTAAACTGCAGTATCACATTCAAGTTTTGGTGGTTTATTATAATAAATACAAATATTTTCAATAATGTGGCACATTTTGTTCAATTTCATATTTAGTTTTCAGAAATGTTTCAGAGAATCAAATTAAAAGTATGCTAACATTAGTACACTACATCGGTTTATTACCTACGAATTAGTTAGTTTTATTGTAACCCTGTCTTCTGCTTATATCTTTAGACTAATTATTGTTTACAGTCTATTTATTGCTTTGTGTAGTGTCAATACTAAAACTAAAGAAGAGCTCACCATAAAAATGTTACAGTTTTGCTAAGAATTTGAAATTATTGTAGCAGAAATACTTATAAGAAGCGTTGGGAATGGAGCAGTTGTTACCACCGTGACGTCATCACAGTGGCAGTGGCGGGAACGCTTTCCTTGGCGGACTGGTCCAGCCCTTGTATTCTATAGCCCTGACATTAAGGGCTACAAATAAGCCAAATTTTATCAAAATCGTTAGAGCCGTTTTTGAGAAATTTAGTTTTTTTGCCATTTTTGGGGGGTAAAACCCCTTAAAAATAAACAAATTAAAAAAAAAAAAAAACGCCTGGAGATATTCCAGAACTACACCTACATACTAAATTTCATCAAAATCGGACCGTTGGTATGATCTCCAGTTCTGTACACATCCTTGCAGACACACGGACAGACATCACCAAAAAACCACTTTTTTGGGTTTCAAGGAGCACCAAAACAATTAATTCCACTAAAAATATTTTTTGTTCAGGGAGCACCAACACAGATAATTCCACTAAACATTTTTTGGGGGTTCAGGGAGCACCAAAAAAGATAATTCCACTAAAAATTCAAATTCGAAAATTTGGACGAAAACAATACTTTCTCCATATACTACGTATAGGGTGGAAAAAGTAAAAAGTGTAACATTAACCTATCCGTACAACATTATTTAAGTTATGAACAAAAATTAGACCTACTGAATCGCAAGAATAACAATTTAGTAGGGATGGGTCGATTCTCGATACCGATTCTCGATACCACCGATACTTTAGCTTTGGTATCGGTATCGAGAATCGATAGCCGAAACTCGATACCGATTACCGATACCACGAGATACTCAGTTGTCAGAACTGCCCGTTCTCGTATAGACTCCGTGAATGTAATCTCCGGTATTTGCAATCGCATTCTCTGTATTTTAACTCAATTCAGCATTTTACAATAAATATCAGTAGGGAAAATGTAAAACTTTATTAATTTTATATAAGTGGACATTTTCCCCAGTAAAATGTTTTAGGCAATTGTTTCCTTTCATAAGTAAACGCTTCTTGTTTTATTTTTATTCATGCGTAGGCTGTTATTTGTACACAAGAAGTCTAGAGTAGGCTCAAGGTCAAACACTTATGGATTCGTTTGTTATCGTGTCTAGAATTAGGGTGTCTATTGTGAAGAAAAATAACACATTTTAGATCGGTAACAAAAGTATTTAAACTTTAAAGTAATAATTTTATTTGTTTGAAGTCGGGTAAAACTTGTTGGGAGTTACGTTACCCGTGATTTATGATTTTTATGGGAGTCCCGACGGAATTCCTTTGCTTTACTTTTTATTTAGAGATGGGTCGGTTCCTTTTTTTTTGGTTCCCGGTTCTAGAGTCAAATCGGTTCTATTTATTATTCAAGGAATTTAACAATAATTTAAGAGTAAAGTATAAGATTTAATTTGAATACTGAAATGATTAAGTATGATATGTACAGATAATTAAATACAAGTATTGAGCTAAGTTAAATTACAGACAAAAGTCCATCACTTTCAACGTCTATTATAAAATATTGCCACACTTCGATGTCATTGCTGAAAATACTAGCCTACTCCGGTTAAGTTTCCACATATCCTCAACTAACTAAACTTAATCAAATTAATATGTTAATTCAGTATAGTGTCGATTATCCGAAAGCGGAAATGTACTGTAAATAAATAAGTA
>JAGFPH010001797.1:50280-63777 GCA_018207615.1 Philaenus spumarius | reverse complement strand
TCATAGAATGCACAACTGACATAACCTATTAATCAAAGAAGTAAATAAACACCAACTACGTAAAGGAAAAAATAGGCGTAAGGTTTTTTTTACAAAACACTGTTGTGAACTGCAGGTTCGGCTATCTTCGGAAGGAGTCGGGAGGCGCTGCATTTAGTTTGCAGCGAAAAACAACGTTGAAACTGCTATTCCCCCACCGTTCCCCTGTACCCCCTCGCCTAGGCCAAGAGGTTCGTTCTCTGAATTGAACCAAGATGCTGAAAACGACGTAGGAGAGCTGCGCGTTGTTACTCTATGTCGTATTTTAACAACTTTTCAATCTATATTGTTACATTTATGAAAAAAAGTACTAAATATTTATATTTGTTAAAATATTATGTTATTAACGCAATTTGGTTGGGGGTTCACTGAACCAGTGAACCTATAGCACGAGCCGCCACTGACTATAGTACAAGTAAATTCTATTATATTGGTGAACCATTATTTTCATAAGCCAAAATGAAGCCAACAGAATATTTCTCTGATTGTATGTTGGAACGATTTAGTGAAATTAATGAAAGTACTTTCAAATTTTTGATTTTCATTATCACGAGTTTGGTTCTGTAATTTCGTTTTTACATTATGAGCTTTACCAAACTTAAATAAAGTGGTATCGTAGTTTTTCTAACAGCTTGTACTTGTTTTCCAGTAATGGCCTATTCGCAAGCGCGGACACAGCCTACGTACTAGCCTACTCTGTGATAATGCTGACAACGGATTTACATTCGCCCCAAGTTAAAAGCAAGATGACCAAAGAACAGTATATCCGACTGAACAGAGGTATTTCGGACAATCAGGACTTGCCGGAGGAATACTTGTCCCAAATATACGATGAGATAGCGGGTCATGAGATCAAGATGAAGGCTACGAGTAAGCCGGGCAAACAAGGTAAATTTTTTTTTACAGAAATTATTGAAAAACCTTTATCATTGCATCATTGTTTTGCCCTTGGTTGTGTGCCACTGTCTATAGGGTTCCACACACTAGGTACAGTATACACTTTTAGTTGGATGACAAAACATTTTCCAACAGAAAGGACATAAATCAACATATGATGAGGTGTGATAAAAACATACGGTGAATAATTTTATTACAAACAAAGTAATAAGCTTACGTAGAATTTGAATTAATCTCCTTCAAAGTACTGTCCTTGGCTAGCTGTGCACTTGTCCCAACGTTGAACCCATGACTGGAAGCATTTCTGGAAGCACAGCACCTTGTCGTGATGAAGAAGGAATCCATTGGCCCATTTTTATGGTCTCTTTCTTCTCGCATCGTTTCACAAACAATCCAGCACCCCTTGTAAAATTCGGAGTTTACAGTTGTTCCCCTTGAAATGAACTCTGATGACACAAAGCCCTCACTATCGAAACAAACAATGAGCATGACCTTGATGTTCGACTTTGATGTCCTTTTTTTAAGCCGAGGGGAGTTTCTGGTTTTTCCATTTAGAACTCTGAATTTTCTTGTCATGGTCTCAGCCGTAGACCCAACTTTCATCTCCAGTTACAATTTTGCCCATAAAGTCCGAATCTGCATGAAGACGATCCTTCAGTTCCGTGTAAACTGAGACAATACATGATTTTCCTTCTGTTCATCAGTCAAAAGTCTGGGAACAAATTTGCACTCACTCGTCTCATTTGCAAATTATCTGTTAAAATGCTTTGCATGCACCCGTACGAGATGTTAAGTTCTTTGGTAAGCCTTCAAATAGTCATTTATTGGTTTGAATGAATAATCTAGGAGATATTTTGCACAGTTTCATCTGTTTTTGAGGTGGAAGGACTTCTTTCATCTTCAACCGACTCATTTCCGCTTTTAAATCGCTCATTCCACTTGTATACAGTTACCAACATTATTGCCATACACTAATCGTAACTTTTCATGAGTTTTTTTGCCACTTTTTTGCAACTAGAAACTAAACTTAATTGTACGAAATCTATGATGCACGACATACATGGTAAACACGACCTCACTCTGCAACCCTTGTTATGCTTAAGAGGTGCAAAACATTTACTATGTTAAATGAATAAATAAAAATTTTGTTGTCGAAAAATTTTCAAAGTCCAAAATAATTTTATTTTGTATTTAAAAAAGAATAATATGTATTTCATTTGAATTTAGACTCTACTTTGTCTTGTATAACACAAATCTAATAATTTTGAATCTAAATTTATACTCGGGCCGTGTTTCATGTGGCTTAGATAGTACTTGAACTAGGTCACGGCGAAACCAAGAAAGACTCAGTACACATTGATGGCAAACGTTTTAAATTTATTTGCACATTATAAATTTCTCAGTTCAATGAAAACAAAATCCAACACATTCATACTCATTCATTCCTCAATATTAATATTACATATCATTAATATTCAAAAATAGAGAGATGTATCACAAAACCTTTGAAAAATATACAGAATACGTTTTAAAACATTACACACTGCCCTATCCTAACACTGTCCAGTTCAATTTTCTTGTAGGCCTAAGTTACATTAATTAAAGTTTGAGCTGTTATTCTGTTATATGTTTATTTATAATTGTTTAAGTGCAGGTAATAAAAGAAAACACTCGCTTACATGTATATCCAGTTGAAATTTGATTTAGAACACTTGCTTCTATAACGCTTACCAACCTCGTTCTATCCACTCTCCACCTTATTTTTCTTTTTCTCAAAAAGAAAGAACTATTTCACTTTATTCACTGGCAATCATATGCCGAAACACCTTCTTATCCACAAAATACAATTCTTCATATTCAACATAACGCACAAAAAGATTTACTTTTAATATATAGCCAACTTGGCAAAAGACATCTTTCCTCCATAACGAACAACTCAGAAGTGCGTACCCACGCCAAAAACCAACTGTTCCATGCACCGGACACACTCGCTACTGCACATTTTCTTTAATAATGTTAATATTGAATTTATTTGTCTCATACACCATGTTTTATTAAAAATAGTTTTACTATTGCTTTTTATTGTAATATTCTGATTTAAATTGTTCTTTTTTCCATTTTTTATTTTTTATGGACATCACAACTTTGGGTGTGCTCACTCACTGGAACTGTTCTATTTCGTTGTAGGCCTCTGCCATTCCCATTAAATTGAATTATGTTATATGAACCAATTATTCATCTCTCTTTACAAAAAAAAAAAAAAAATGGCTTATTAGTTGTTATCAAATCAAAACCAAAGTTTATAATACATTAATTATGCAGTTTTCCAGTTATTTCACTGTTATTACTGTTGAATATTTATAATGAAAACATCTCAATTTACAATATGTTTCTAATTATAATTTTCCAAAATCTACTGTACACCGCTCTTGTTATTTTCCGATCTCAGGGAGAGCTCATGTTACAACTCTAGTGGCTCTGGAAGCTGACTGACAAGTCAGAACGTGTTAAAACTTGACACTGCCTGTCTCAACAGATCAGGCTATCGGACATATTAGATCAAATGAATGTAGTGTCAGAAGTTGCTGCTAAAAAAATTCATTCACTGGAATTTTTTTCATACCTCGTTAACTCACAAAATTAAAATTTTAACGTATCAAATTAAATTGGTTTTTGGGGTAACATCTGATATCTTTTCCATTCTTCAATGTTGTAGCCTTACTGGATTGTTAATATTAATATTATAATTACCTTATGGCGATTCTGTCAATCCTTAAGGATTGTTTGACAGAATCGCCATAAGGTAATTATAATATTGATATCTTTTGTTATTTGTGTGAGAAAAATTCAACCGAAATATTAGAAAGGATGAAGTTTATTCACCAAGTGTTTTGTCATATTTTTAACTAGTATGTTATTACTTTGTGTCTGGTGTTGCAGTAATCTCGAGTGAAAAGAAACGTCGGTTGTTGTGGAACATGGAAATGGAAGTGATATCCTCAGCTGCTAAGAACCTGATGGAATCAGTCAGCCATGTCCAAGCACCGTTCACTTCGGCTAAACATCTGGAACACGTACGGCCAATGTTCAAGGTAAATGGTTTGTTCCCGTTAGTAAGAGGAAGGATGAACAAATGTAGTCGGAAATAAATTGGCTGTCATGATGAAGTCATATCTATTACATTTATACAACATGACTGGGTGAATTTTTATTGAATATACCAAATTATTTTATTACGTTTTTTGGTTGTGTTGGTTTGTGCATTCAGGTTTGTGAAAGAATAAATTATAAATTGTTTTAAAACAACCTTGAAACCTGTTTATTGAAACAATGAATACAAAGAGAAACATATACAAAAATACATACCAAATGTGTTATCCAAATACCAAAGTGATTGCTTAACCCTAGAACTGGCATCGTTAATGCTAAAATTGAAAAGCCCGTTTATAGCGTTTTGCAAGCATATTTTTAAAAATTTGCCAAAAATAGTAAATGAACCCCAATCCAAAAGTGTTCAATAGCTTTTTTGTAGAAGAACCTTCAAAGAATTCAAATATGCCACTAAAAATTAGTTTCTTTTGAAATTGTAAAAGTTAGCTCAAGAAACTAAAAATGTTCGGTAACGAAAGGAAAAAGTTCAACTTTAGGCCTACATAACAAGTAGTAAAAATTTTTTTGTATTTTTTTCGTAAGCGTAAAAAAGTTTTCTAATTTAGTTCTAAATAGAACTGTATACAAACGTTTATCAATTTCAAATTTCTTATTTTGAAAAACACAGTTTTTATGTTCCAAATACACTACGCTAACAAAACTAGGCTTAGATTGAAACTTAATTTACTAATATATGCTTTGCCCAAAAAAGAAATATTATTATAACAAAGTGTAGAGGATAAATCAAATAAAAGAACGGTATACTTGTCTTTCCTTAGTTCACAAAAGTGTTTGAGTTATCTTTATTTGAATAACAAAATGACATCAATCTAACGAAAACGTCGCCGGTCGATATACTACTTGCAGAAAGGGTCATTTGAATACCGTGAGAGCGACAAATGCCGGCCGGTCTCGCCAGACTGTCCTAATTATGTACTTCCACTGCTGTCTAGACAAACAAAAAAACAGGTTATTTCTAGTTAACTTCCTACTGTTAAAAAGATCGAACGATTCTCTACAAAATGGTATCAAGAAATCTGTAAAAACATATGGAATTGTAGGCGTTATCTCTGTTGACAAATGGGCTGTTTCATTGGTTGAAAAACTGTCCAATCGCAAGGGTTTACAGAAATATTTTGAATTAATTTTTTAAAATAGTGACATCTGATTGGAAGGCACCATTAGAAAGATAAAATCATGACGAATCCAATGGTAGCTTTATAATCTCGATAGAAATACTTCTGTAGATGGTGTTGCCCGTTGAAGAAGTGGGAAATAGCAGTACAACTGTATGCAGATTCACGTGCGGAAATAGCTGTAGCCCGATATGCATATTTTAAAACGATGATTACGTATGTAAATATACATTTTACGAAAAAGTTGTAAATACAAAAATTAAAGTTTAATTAATTTTCTTTCCAATGGTACCAGTTTTATTACGATTGGATGATTTTAAGTGGATTAAATTATCGATTATGCAAATATATGCAAATTCTCGCTTAAGTTTGAGCGGGTTGCATTTGCGCCCGAGAGACTGCAGTCTGCCACTTTGAGGGTTAAAGAGAGCATATATGAGATTATAAAAATACTTCTTTCAACCAGCTGTGCACACTTTCTCACCCCACTATCTTTTAATTATGTTATTTTATGGATGAATGTCCATCTTGACGCCTGAGGCCTTGTGAAAACAAATAGACCTCGTATTCGTTGAAATCGTTTGAATTTTTTTGCGTCGATGGAATTTTCTTTTACTATAAGCACATGTAGACCGTTCTAATGTTGTTTTGATCTTGGTATGTACGTAATGTTCGCTTTAATTGACTTCTGTCCGAAACTTAATTGCAATTCAATTATGACCATCCCGCTCCGAGAAAGCTGCTTACTTGCTGAAAATTGCTATCTTCTTATTTGACGGAACTCTGGCAGACGTTCCGTTTTATGGCTGCTAGATAACGTATGCATCACAATTAGTATGTTATTTATTTAGTTCTATGGTCATATAATGTCACAATTGTTCAATGGGCACTATTCATTATTAGTCTATGGGCAATGGTCATTTTGTTTTTTCTGATTTGTCGCTCCCACTGTCTTTATCTGTGATCTAGGTGACTAATACATTTTTTTATTAAGCTCTCATTTTATAAATTAACAAAGAGCATTAGTTTGGAAGCATTTTCCTTTATACATTGTATTATGCTATACATTGTATTATACCTCCAGGAACTGTTATTAGACTGATAAAATTTGTTACATACCTTTTATGTCAGTCTACAGTCCTTTGTTATGTCCTTAATTGAAGGGACTATCAATTTTGGAGATCATGCCTCTATTTTCAAGTCGTGTATAGCTATTGATATTGTCATATTTAAAACAACATTTCACACGAAACACTTACATAATAACTTAACATGTTACAATAATGATAATGTTTTCCTTAACTATAAAATCAGTAAATGATTTTAGATAGAATGAGGTAATTTAAATGTGGAATTAATTTGTATTTTGCCATTGAACTGAGAGTGTAAGATTAGTTTCTAATGACGAGCCCCAAAGTTGGCTGCACCATTTTGTAAGATGCTCAGCTTACAAAAAAAAAAAATATAATATATAAATTTGATTTGATGTAGTTGCACTGCAAGACTCTACTTTAATTTTATTTTATCTCGGGTTGTGAATTCTATGACCTGATTGAATATTTGTGAAGAGGATTAGATTAGGCCAAACAAAGTAGACAATCTAGAAATGACCTTTGACATTTATTAATATCATATATAGCAAAGAAAAACAATTTAAATACAGTCAAATATAATACAAGTTATAGGTTATAAAATTTTAAAGAGAGCTGGTGATTTATAAATAAAAAAAAGATTTTAAGTGCACTGTACATACTTACGAAAAAGCAGACACACAAACTTATTAATTTAAAAAAAGAAAAAACCCTCTCGCACGCAGTGTTAAAAAAATAGACACTGTTGTAGTCTATTTCATTGTCTTGTTTATAACGTCACTTTACTTCGAAAAACTTGAAAAGTTCGCCGATCGCAATATTACACACCATTGTCTATGATAATTATTAACTTTCGTAAAAATTTGAATCAGTTCTTCTATACTCCACTGTCTTGTAAAATTCACATTTTAAGACAAAATTACTTACTGAGTAAAGCACACGTCTTACTAATTTGACGTCTTGATGGGAAGTAGTGAGGCTAGCGTGATTCGCCCACCGCTACCTTAATTTGGCGTCTCTTTTCTCTCCACCAATCAGGAACGTCTCCTGACACACAGATGCTAGAAGTTGCATCAGATTCGTTTGGTTGCTTACCACAGCATTCCTTCTGGATCTTGCATGTGAAAAATCACGTAGACCAATTTTCCTGGAATTAGCTTTCAGGTGTTGGTTCTTTGTCTAACTGCGTCTTAAAACTTGTATAGTTTCCGCGTCTTGAAGTCAGTGCATAAACTGTCCATTTTCTCAAACTCCACATTTAAATTGTATATAATAATTGATTTTAATAATTGTCTGCCTTTTATATTTATTCAAGTTAATACTGAAATTGTCTTTAAATTTTGTCTGCCCTTTTAGTCTATTCCTTTACGTTAAAAATACTTCTAATTATTAAGCTCTCTTTCTAAAAACATTTGCAATGTAAATTAAATTAAATTCAAAAATAAAAATGCTCTCTCGAATTAAAATTGACTTATGGTCCTATTCTATATTATTATTGTACTTTGGGAAGCTGGAGATGTTACAAGAGTTATTGCAATTTTCCTTTGATATATTTTCTTTCAAGAAAGCCTTCTTTTAACAAATTTTTTTAAACACTTTGCCTATCCAACATTCTATTGACATTACTTAGAAAGTTGTTTTCACAAGAATGTAGAGTCTGTTTAACTTGAGTTTTCTGGTGAGTTAGTGGGAAGAGAGATGCGCACTAGCCCTACATTTTCTTCCTCGACATATTTATAAAAGAAAACAAATATTATTTATTTTACCATTTTTGTCTCGAGTCGGAAAAAACTCAGTCACGAAAATTGAATTAAATTGATTTTGAAAAGTTTGTGAGGACCCTGAACTTCTTTAATGTGTTAAAACGAATGATTATTTACAGATGGCCTGGACACCTTTCCTAGCAGCTTTTAGTGTCGGCCTACAAGACTGTGATGATCCTGAAATCGCTACATTATGTTTGGATGGGATTCGTTGTGCGATTCGGATTGCTTGTATATTTCATATGTCGGTAAGTTAATATTTCTGAATATGTTTAGCCTGTGTATAAAGGTATATTTATTATAAAATGCTATAAACACACCAATATCTTTAAATTTATACGAGGGCTGTCCAGATAGTAACATACGTTTTGAAATAAAAAATATATAAAGTGAAAAAAACAATTTTTACTATGTACATTTTTAACCCTAGAACAGGCATGGTTAAAGCTAAAATTGGCCAGCCTGTTTTTAGCGTTTTGCAAGAATATTTTTAAAAATTCGCCAAAAATAGTAAATGAACCCCAATCCAAAAGTGTTCAATAGCTTTTTTGTAGAAGAACCTTCAAAGAATTCAAATATGCCACTAAAAATTAGTTTATTTTGAAATTGTAAAAGTTATTAGCTCAAGAAACAAAAAATGTTCAGTAACGAAAGGAAAAAGTTCAACTTTAGGCCTACATAACAATTAGTAAACATTTTTTGTATTTTTTTCGTAAGCGTAAAAAAGTTTCGTAATTTAGTTCTAAATATAACTGTATAAAAACATTTATCAATTTCAAATTTTTTATTTTGAAAAAAACAGTTTTTATGTTTCAAGTACACTACTGGTAACAAACCTAGGCCTAGATTGTAACGTCATTTACTAATATATGCTTTGACCAAAAATGAAATATTATTATAACAAAGTGTAGAGGATAGATCAAAGAAAAGAACGGTATAATTGTCTTTCCTTAGTTCACAAAAGTGTTTGAGTTATATTGATTTGAATAACAAAATTACATCAATCTAATGACATTTTGCCGTCGCTGAAGGTCGGGCAATAAGCCTGCATTGTATAACGTGGGAACGAGACGGAGCAGTCGGTCACATCAGACCGCTCTAAATATAAACTTTGCACAGCTGTCTAGACAAATAAAAAACTGGTTATTTCTAGTTTTCTCCCCACCGTTGGAAAGATCAAACTGTTATCTACAAAATGGTGTAGAGAAATCTGTCAAAACAGAAGGCGTTGCCTTCACAATAACCGTTGACAAATGGCCTGTTTATTGGTTGAGAGACTGTCCAATCGCAAGGGTTTACAGTACCTCTTCAATAAAATTATTATTTTACAGTGACATCTGATTGGAAGACACCAACAGAAAGATAAAATCATGACGAATCCAATGGTATCATTATAATTGCCAAATAAATATTAGTGTAGGCGGTCTTTAACGTCTTAGAAGTGGGAAATAACAGTGCAATTGTATGTAGATTCGCGCACGCAAAGAGCTGTAGGCCGATGTGCATATTTTAAAACGATGATTACGTATGTAAATATACGTTTTACGAAAAAGTTGTAAATACAAAAATTAAAGTTTAATTCATTTCCTTTCCAATGGTGCCAGTTTTATTACGATTGGATAATTTTAAGTGGGTTAAATTAGCGATTATGCAAATATATGCAATTTTTGCAAATGTGTGAAGTTGTTGCGTTCTGCGCCTGAGAGAAGGCCATGCATGGCCTTCTGCCAGTTAAGCTATTTTTCTACATAATCACCATTTAAATTAAGGCATTTATCATAACATGGTACAAGCTTTTCAATACCCTCTCTGAAGAAATATGCCGCCTGCTGGTTCAAATACTGGTTTCCACGGCATGCAGTTCTGCTTCAGTGTCAAAGCATTGCGTAGCGAGCCACGTCTTCATCGCTGGGAACAGGTGGTAGTCGCTCAGCGCCAAAATGATTGAAAACTTCCCATCCAAAACCATCCAAGAGCTCTTTGTTACAATAGGCCGTGTGTGGACGAGCGTTGTCGTGGAAAAAGCAAAACTTCTTGCTGAGTTTTCCCGAAGCTTGTTTTGTATCGTGCGTTTTGATTTTCAAAGAAGAAGTTTTTTGCAATACCTCTCCAAGTTGATTGTTTGGCCACGTTTAAGAAAAGCAACGAGAATCACTCCCTAAGCGTCCCAAAACACAGTAGCCATGATTTTTCTTGCTGACGGAGTTTGCAGACACTCCTCGGTTTCGTGGGCGAATGCGTGTGTCCCCATTCTATCGACTGCGGTTTTGTTTCACAGTTGACGTGCTTTACCCAAGTCTTGTCGCCAGTTACAATACAATCGATAACTTGGTTTCCACTTTTGTCGTAGTCTTCCAGAAAAGTCAGTGCTGCAGCAAGTCTTTGTTGTTTGGGATTTTCGGAACCCTCCTGGCACAAAATTTGTGTTAACCAAGTTTACCAAGCACATTTCATGAACTAAACTGCTTGAAATTTGTGGGAAATGTTCTGAGAGTTCCGTAGTTGTAAAACGATGATTTTCACGGATTTTTTCATTGATTTTCACCACCAATTCTACACTCACAAGACTAGGCCTACCACTGCATCCTCACCGTCAACATTGGTTCAGCCATTCTAAAAATCAATGCACCACTGCCTCGTTCGGCTTTCACTCATTATTCCTTGGCCGTACATATCACAAATCTGTCAATAAAGTTTGCGATTTTTCACCAACAAAAACCTTATTACAGCTCGCACTTCACAAATGGTGGCATTTTCAATTGCAGCGCTCATTTTAACACTCCACTGTATACAAAGTACATTAAGCATGATGCGCTAGCTACCCCACTCTGCTCTGATGCCAATATGGCGGCTCTAGCCCTGTCCACTGCCGCGCACACATCTGTTACTTCCTGGACAGCCCTCATACTTTGTAATCCTCTAACTTTTATGGTATTTTACATTTTGATCGTTTTTGGGACAACCATGCGAGCTATAATGTCATGTAAAAAAACAAAATGTGCAGAATAGTATCCTACATTTATGTTTTTAGATAAAACCCTAAAAAAGTTCCACTTGCGTACGAAAAATATGAAAAAGTATTACTTTCTATCGAAAAAGGTGCTTCCAGTTGTTGGATTTTTTAGCTAACGAACTCGTCCGAGCGACATAGGCAACCAACGTGTGTACCAAATTTGGACCAACTTGGACTTAAAATGCGGCCGCTAGAGTGCGAATACATATATATATAACATTTTATGAAATCCCAAAACGTGTTCTGCGGATCATGATTGGTGCTCATTTACTACTACCGACCTTAGGTCTTACCATAAGTTTCACTGCAATAGTTCATCTTTCCTATGTAAATTCGCTAATAAGACAATCATCAATGCTTAATTTTACATTAACCAAAAGTTTTTCCATCAATTCTAATTTTCTTTCTTTGTCTAACAGCTGGAACGAGATGCATACGTACAAGCACTGGCAAGGTTCACTCTGCTCACAGCTAACTCGCCGATCACCGAAATGAAAGCAAAGAATATAGACACCATTAAAACTCTAATAACAGTAGCACACACTGATGGTAAGTTCTTGTAGTTGAGTAAAAACCGTAAATAATTGGGTAGTTTGCACATTGTAAATGCATTTCTCAATGACACATTGGTATCTCCAATGTCCTATGACCTGATAGAACCGACCACCAATTTCTAACATTTATTTCAAAATTTTTTGCTCAATTATTTGTTGTATAATATTACAGTGAATCCCTTTATTTTACACTTTAGGGGGAAGTACAAAAAAAGTGTAATGTACGATTGGCAATAAAAACTTTATTTTTCAGGTACATAAAAGAAATCTATCATCTTAAAAATATGGTAAGGTTGTCTCTGTGTGATAATAATTTATAACAATTTGTTTTCGACATTTCGAATATTGATATATTAATTCAAATGTAAGACTTACCGTCGTAAATATTCTGATTTTCGTCGTTCAAACAACGGCCGTTTTGGCTATGCAGCCGTTTTCAAGTTCTAGTCAGGTTTCCCTTCGTCAATTATAAACACTTACACATAATTACACATGAACACTTTTAACACGAAACATTTACACATACAAATTACAATTTGATTCATAAATCATTAGGTATAGATAGAATCAATTAGAATGGCGAGTAGGGAGGGTAGTGCGAGAGAGACGGAGTACCTATCCCACCACATTTTCCCTACCGAGGCTAGGCAGAGCGGCATACAGTCAAGTTTATAGACGATGGCTTTATACACACCACATATATAACACAGCCACGCACGTCTGTGCAGATTTGACACTGACTGTACTTTTTTACTATTTGACTGAGACTGAAGTTGGTGGGAGCCGGGCTTTCCTGCGCATGCGCAGACCGCACGCCATTCTAAATGCGTTGTACTTACCATACTGCATGGTGTCTCGAATCTTACCTTAAAATGTAAGTAGTTTACTTACTTCACGTAGATTGTGGATTGACTCGTTTCGGAACTAGTTCTATCTTCAGATTATCGCTCTGTTGAGGTCGTAAGATTTTGAAGGGCCAATAAAAGTATTTCTAATTTACATTCTGTTTTTATCACACCATTCACCGAACTTTTTAGACAGACCTCGTATTCTATGTTTACCTGATATTGAGCAGCCTGAGTATTAACGTTACGGTTAGGATAGTTTTTATTTCGTTCACTTCTTCTTGTGGCTGAATTTATAAGATCTTGGTAAAATCGACTATAGGTAAAGGATAATTTGTGTAGATTTTATTTGTTTCTTCCTGAAATATTTGTGTAATAGAATATTGCTATACATTTCAGGTAACTACCTCGGCAACTCATGGTTGGACATAGTCAAGTGTATCTCGCAGCTAGAGTTAGCACAGATGGTCGGGACCGGAGTCAGACCTAAGTTTCTGTCCGTCACCAAGTCATATCCTTCGAGTGATACGCTTTCATTTAAATTGAACGTCACTTCTCTAGATCGTGAGTTGATTTTAATTGACTCATTTTGTTTTGCAATAAATTTATATACATTTTTAATATTGTTTGGTTTTTATTGAGATTTCTCTAATTTAAAAAAAAACAAGTCAAGTTACAAGGGCCGTCCAGAAAGTAAGGAATGTTTGCACACTAAGGCTGCTGCCGATGCTCCACCACTTCAACTTCCCCTGCTTCAGTGCGAGCCTAGTTTTGCTGCCGAACGGACTTGCATTGTCTTTCATTTTCAGAATGCACAAAATGTTCGGCCTATTGAAATTTGTAGACAAATTAAGTATGGTTGTAGTGTATGGACGAGGCTTCTGTGAGAAAATGGTGTGTAATGTTGTAACGCATACAGAATTCATGAGGTCACATTTTAAACTTATAACATATAATAAATTTAATATAATAATTAAATTTAGAATTGTATATGTATTTAGAGATAATA
>JAGFPH010001797.1:828-40280 GCA_018207615.1 Philaenus spumarius | reverse complement strand
AGAGACATGGTAGTACGCTGTATCGCTCAGATGGTGAACTCTCAAGCCAAGAACATCAGGTCAGGGTGGAAGAATATCTTCAGCGTGTTCCATCTCGCAGCGTCCGACCACGACGAGGCCATCGTTGAAATGGCTTTCCAAACTACTGGCCATATTATAAGTAAGTAGGGTTAGGTGCATCACTTTGAGTAAGTTAGAAACGTTTGTGAATAATCAACAAATTAAATAAAAATATCAAAATAAATGTGAAAAATATACGGGGTGTCCATTTTAACTGGGCCACCATTGGGATCTTCAAAATTACAAGATGTACAGTAAACTTAACTTACTTTTTAGTGATCATTAAAAATATGAATTTGAAATTTCAAAAATTTGCCTCCATTATCCAATATATCCTACAACTTTTGAATTTATAATGTAATTCCCTGGATTTATGATGATTTTGGGATTTACAAGTTATTTTAAGAATTTTTTGTTCTTGTTGTTTGTTTTATACAACTAACCGTTAAACTTTTAACTTTTAAATGGTTGGTCGCATCAAAAAAACACCAGGAACAAGAAAGACTTAAAATAACTTGAAAACCCCGATGCCATCATAAAATGCTGGCTGTTCCGTAAGAAATTCAAATAGTGTCCACCATTTGGAAAATGGCAGCAAATTTTTGATATTTAAATTTCATATTTTAAAAGTTGTAGATCTAGTAATCAATTATTACTGTTTTGGCTATTTCTCTTGTCTTGGCTAAGTTTTTACTATTTTGGCCTTTTAAAATCCAAAATCCGTAAATTATTTGAATTAATATGTAAACACATAATTGTATTTCACTGTGTAAAATGTAATATTTACATTCCACAATAGACTCTGTAGTAATCTGGGTCCACTAACACTATTTTCGGATTGGTTCTGTCCGTAGACAACTTGTATTCAGTCCAGTTTGCCATAATGATAGACTCATTTCAAGATGCGGTGAAATGTCTGTCCGAGTTTGCTTGCAACGCTAGTTTTCCTGACACCAGTATGGAAGCTATAAGACTGATCAGGACCTGCGCCGACTGTGTACATCAGAAACCTCAGGTAAGTCCTCTTTCTAATTCTTTTGTTTGCTAGTACCGAGTGTTGTTTTTTTTGACAGAGGCTGCACGCACAGGTTGTTGCTAACATAGTGGCTGCGTTAGTATTTTGTTTAGTGAACTGAGGTAAATCTAGAACTAAATAGCAGTTGCAACAAGCAGTGCTTTCACCTAGGTTTAATTTTTTTGGTTTTTTAATTTTGTTTTTATTAGATACTACAACTGAGTTTAGTTACTAGCATTTACATATTATACAGGAACCAATTTTGAGGATGTAACTAGGGGTATGCGAGATTGGTTTTTTGAATTCGAAACAAGAGCAGGGTATTGTTTAATACAAATTATTGAGATCGAGACGAGAGCTGTGTGGCCTAGGAATGAACGAGAATTGATTAAATACAATTTATCGAGGTCGAGTAAAAACGAGAATAGGGACAAGAATGAACCAAAATTGGAATGTCGTGTAATATCAAATACAGTAGAGCCGTGGTTATCCGAGCCCCGACTAACCGAATTCCGAGGTAGTAAAAAATAAAAGTCGTTAAGTTCGGTTTGCAGTAGAAATGGTCACATACTGTTTCATCAAAAATGGTTCTGGTAAATAAAATGCATAGTTTTTAATCATAATTAAATACTGTACAATACAGTAATTCCATTGCTTTGTTAATCATCAATACAATTGTTTTAATGCTTTTTCAGTAAATGTCACGCTGTTCAATATACAGTAGAGCGTCGATAATCCGAACGTCAATAATCCGAAACGTCAAAAATCCGAACGCATTCCGAGGCAGCCCCTGCAAAAATTTTGTTTTCGTTTTTGCAAATTCCAATTATTGTGTCGTTAAAAATTTTACAAAAATCTTCATCGCAGTTTGACATTATTATCTCTTTTTAAACACTTCTTAATGACTGCTCTCATATACCCTCACATTAAACTGGTTGTCAGTATTTTCACTGTCACGCTCATAAGCTGCTTTAGCCCTAGATGTAAACATACAGATAGTTCATTAATTTCTCTTTGTGTAATTATTATAACAGTGTGTCGTACCTACAGTAGTGTACTATACAGTATTTTTTTTTAATTTTTCATTTGTGTTAACTATAATGTTCAAGTGAACTTTTAATTATGTACTGTACTGTAATTGAGAGTTACAAGTGTAATCATGTTGGCCCTACTGTGTACGTGCAGGTTCTTCTAAATCATAATATGTAAGTAGTCTTACATAGTGTATTGTAATTACATTACTGCTTGTACTGTTTAACCACTTTAATCAATATTAAAGGGCTTGTATTTTAACCTAAATGGCATTTTCTTAGCTATTTTCAAAAATCCGAACAAATTGATAATCCGAACTTCCCTCGGTCCCAATTAGAAATAATTTGTTTAACTGGACTACATTTAGGACGCAGCATGTTTAGTTTCAAAGTCAAGTTATTATTACCACAAGTAAACTATTAATAAAGCATTTAACCTTTTAAGTATTAGGTTTTAGAAATCGGAACTAGGCCTACAACCTGAGTTTTTTAAATAATTTTCTCATTTTACTTCTTTATATTATAAGTTATATATACTATTCACTTTGATTTATCTTGTATGGAGATGTTTTTTAACCATTTACGTAGCCCTTATCAAATGTTTTATGCATATATACACATAACAAAATACCCCTGAATCATTTTCTATAGTATTGAAGAAGGGGATGGACAGGGGTGAGTTTTTATTGCAGAAAAATAATAATAAATTGTAATAATACACATTTGTATGATCTACTATAAATTGCATCAGCATCTTGTAAAATAAAAATCTATTTCACGAGAATTTTCGTCTATTTGTACGGTTGGATTTAGTCCAGAATCATTATCACTAAAATGCTGCAGTATTCATTGAAAATTAGGATCATCATTCCATTTATATTCTAGTGGTTTACTTTTTTTTTTTTAAGTTTTAGGCCTACTTATGCTAGTACTGAGTTCATGCAAAGCAATATCATCGTTATTATCCGATTTCTAAAGATCGCTATCTTGTGTACAACCCAAACTTTCATTTTCCACTTCCTCTTCTATGTTCGATTCGGCATTTGTAAAGAAAAGTTCTATTTTACTATCATTCATTGCACAACGGTAATTAGGCATTACACGTGTAAACGGAATCAAAACATAAAGTCACAAGCGAGATGCACATCGAATTAAACTGCATGCAAGGAAGTCGATGATTTTCGTGAACAATGTCCTGTTACATTTTGTTTAAAAACATAGCTTCTTTAAAAAAAATAACAGATAGCGTTACTAGTATTAATTTAAACAGGAACGGAGATGTACGCTCGTAGTTCTTTGAACAGAAAAATACAAAACGTACCCTAACGTGTGTAGGCTGTTATTGACGTTTAACGACAAACGTTCCTGTACGTTCGTAGTGCCAAAAAAGTGAACCTTTTCAGTATTTTCTGCATCATAAAATTAGTTTTTATTTATGTATAACTTGTAAATGTTTATCATCCCCGTTAGAAATATTCAAGTTCCATAATTTTGAACAGATTATTTATCCAATATACTGTGTTTACAGCTGTACATAGAATACTGCTTGGAAGACAGATCCGTGACTGAGGAAGACAGAGCATGGGTACGGGGCTGGTTTCCTCTACTGTTTGAACTGTCTTGTATTGTCAGTCGTTGCAAACTCGACGTGAGGACGAGAGCTCTGACAGTGCTGTTTGAGATAGTGAAGACTCACGGGGACGCGTTCAAACCTCACTGGTGGAAGGATTTGTTCCAAGTGCTGTTTAGAATATTCGATAACATGAAACTGCCCGAACACCATACTGAAGTAAGTAAATTTTATCAGGAAACTGTAAAAATATTATATGACATTACCTGGGTTTTCTTTGTTGATGCGAAGGAAAGTTCTGAATTTCTCTTAGGAATAATGTTAAACTTAAACACATTATCTGTCAATTTTCATCCAAACCTAATCATTCATGGTTCATTTGAAAGAATGGTGATAACTTTGTTTATTGAGAATTAGTAAATAAAATGTTTTATTCATTTCACCATCCAGAGTTGTATGGTGTTTACAAAATTGAGTCAATATGTGTAATTAAGCTCAAAATCAAATGCATACATTTAATGTAACAATGATATACTAATTATGTAATTTTCATGTTTAACTATTGTTCTTCGGTAATATTTCTAATATCCAATTAATAAATAAGGTTTTTAATTATTTTGTTTAATTAGTGGTTTGCAAGTTAAAATAGTTATATAGAGGCTTGATTAAACGAGTGTAATGTGGACTGCAACAGTCTTGGATAGGCAAATTCTTGGTAACAGGGATATTGGTTGGGGATTTGGAAAATGGAATGAGAAAATACGATCAGTTTTACAAAAACTCAATTTAATTTACGAAAGATATTTTTTAAATTTACTTTAGAGTCTAAGAATTTTCTAAGATCTGTATATTCAAGGTGTGATAAAAATATGGTGATTAATTTTATTACAAACAAAGTAATAAGCTTACATAGAATTTGAATTAAACTCCTTCAAAGTACTGTCCTTATCTAGCAATGCACTTGCACCAACGTTGAATCCAAGACTGGAAGCATTTCTGGAAGGCTTCTTTTGGAAAGGCTTTCAGCTGGAATGATGTCAAAACGTTTTAGTTTTAGCATGTTTTTTTAATTTTGGGAAGTGCCAGAAGTGGCGTGGTGATAAAACTGGTGAGTAAGGCAGATCTGGACGGGCAGGAACACTTTCTCTGCCCAAAAACTCACGAATCAAAAGCAACTTTTGGCATGGCGCGTTGTTGTGGTGAAGAAGTATGCCACTGACCCATGTTTTTCGTCTCTCTTCGCACATCCGCGAATGTTCCAGTACCCTTTGTAAAATTCAAAGTTTACAGTTATTCCCCTTGGAATGAACTCTGTTCGCACTATGCCCTCACTATCGAATAAAAAAATGAGCATGACTTTGATGTTCAATGTTGCCTTTTTAAGGCGAGGGCAGCTACTGGTTTCCCATCGAGAACACTGAATTTTCATCTCAGAATCATAGCCATAGACCCAACTTTCATCTCGAGTTACAATTCTGTCCATGAAGTCCGGGTCTGCATGAAGACGATCCTTCAATTCCGTGCAAACTGACACGATTTTCCTTCAGTTCTTCAGCCAAAAGTCTGGAAACATATTTTGCTTTCACTCGTCTCATTTGTAAAATACAGTGCATGGACCTGTACGAGATGTTGTAAGCTTTCGAATAGTCATTCGACTGTTGAATGAAAAAATTTGGCCAATTTTTACAAGTTTTAATCTGTTTTTGAGGTCGAAGGACGTCTCGACTGTTCCTCGTCTCCAACCGACTCATTTTCACTTTTATGTCGCTCATACCACTTGTAAATCGTCTTCAGAGTTACCACATTATCGCCATACACTGATTTTAACATTTCATGAGCTTCTTTGGCACTTTTTTGCAACTTGAAACAAAATGTTAATGCATTGTTCAAAATCCACGATGCACGACAGACACGGTAGCATCTCTGGAAGCTGACTGACAAGTCAGAACTTGTTCAAACTTGACTCTGTCTCAACAGATCAGGCTATTGGGTATATCGGATCAAATGGATGTAATGTCAGCAGTTGCTGCTATAAAATTCATTCACCATATTTTTTATCACATCTCGAAGTTCCATTTCTTCATATTTTATATCTTTAGCATTACTTTGCTTTTTTATCCTAATGTTGTACAAGTTACTTTATTGCGGCCGATTTTACTTCTTTTTATATCTTCAAATTATTTTCTTTCTTCATTGGACTGTTGGAGCGTATCTGAAACACAGATAAATACTATCGCACAGTTGAAAATCTGTGACCAGATTACAAAAGACTAAATTTGTAAAGTAAATTTTGTAGTATACAGAAACTTTTCTAAATATGAAATAATGTGCATCTAACTTTTACATTTTATTTACTTATGTGCTCAAAATATAATTACAAGTTGTAAGTATGGCTACTTACTTTTTAAAGTACACTTGAGTAAGGTGGTTGGTATTTAATTTTAGGAAAATGAAGACAAGTTTGAAGAAGCGGAAGAATTGAACAGGGAAATAATTGAAAGTGTGAGTTTTATGTTGGGCCATGGAAACTGTTTGGGTTTTACATGTTTGGAGTAATGTCATGACGGACTTTGACAGGGTAACATTAGAAGGAATAATGTAACCAAGATTTTGTGTTTGTATAACTGTAGTTGCATTGTTTAGTATGTGGTGAGCTAATAAAGGGTGGTACGTATTGTAAGTTAACAGTATAAGGAAAGTGATAAAATTCTGATTGGATTCATTAATTTCAAGCGTTATATTTGAATAAATTTTTTTTAGTGAATAAAGTTTAGAAGTACAGGGTGCGGCAGAACCAGCTACGCAGTTTTGAGGAGCAATAAAAAAATAAATGTCGATATATAGAGAGAAAATTTTTGTATTTTTTAAGTCAGTAGAACATACTAGTTTACATCCATTTAGTTTTAAAAATTATGTCTTCAAGATGGCGGCCGTTAGCATCAATACATTATTGTAGACGATCTCTGAAGTTTCGAGCAGCTCTTGCACACATATCTTGAGGTATGGCGTTCACTTCTTCAATAATCCGCTCTCTTAGCTCTGGTAGGGTGTGAGGGTGACTTTTGAACACCTTTTCCTTCAGATATCCCGAAAGAAAGTAATCGCAAATGCTCAAATCTGGTGACCGAGCAGGCCATTCGACATCACCCCTCATACAGACGAGGCGTCTCGGAAAAATTTCTCTCAAAACACCAAGTGAAATTCGAGCTGTGTGAGCCGTAGGTCCATCCTGTTGGAACCAGAAGTCCATGTTCTTCAACAATCTCGTCAATTCTGGGTTGCAGAAAATTTTGCAAAATTGAAATGTAACGTGTGGAATTCGCTGAATTACGCCTTCCACCTTAAAAAAAAGTACAAGCCTATCACACCAAATTGTGATACGGCGCCACTACACTGTTACTTTAGGCGAATGTTGGGGTCTTTCTTGAGTAATTCTGGTGTTATTTTCAGCCCAGTAGCGAAAATTCTATTTAGTCTCGTATCCACTTATGTGTGAAAACGTGCTTCGCCGCTGCGTTCGGATGGATTTGCTCACACAGATTTTGACGGTTGACATAGTCAATTCTTGAGCAATTCCAGCAGGGCGCAATCATTATTTTGAAGGGATGGAACTTCAAATCGAACTGCAGAATTAATTCTTCTCAAACTGCGGTCTGAAATCACCAACGCAACTGCATGTTTTCGAGCATAACGCATTTGTGATTGTTGAACTGCTGTTCTCACCCGCTACACATTGCCTGGTGTTCTTAGTGCGATGTGTATCTGTCCTTAGTGTGCTGCTAGTTTCACAGAATCGTGCTTGCATTAGGAACGGCATTCATAGTTTTTGCGTAATGTTGAACCGTCTCCGAAAAGCTCGTTGTGTAGAGATTAAAGATCTGTTGTTTTCATAATACACCCGTACGGTGTTTCCACGATCTGCACCGGTCCAAACCATGTTGGCTACTGAAATGGGATTGCCAAAAGAACAAAGGCAGACTACGCGCGACTGCCTACCCCCACCACAGCCCGAGTGATATTCGATAGAAACTGCTTAGTTGGTTTTGCCGCACCCTGTATAATATAATAAAAGTATAGTTTACAAATAAAAAAAAATTTTAAATTAGTTTTTTTTATTTTTAAGGCGAAAAACTTTAGCAGTTATCATCACCTATTTTAAAATAGTAAATTAAATAGTTAACACATACAGGGTTTCCCTGAACTCTCTGGTCCCCTTTTGTGGATTTGTTCCTGGGATCGAGACAAACATATTTCACAACATAAACATGGGTCTACGGGGCTTACTTTTTCATCTGTCTGTTTGTGTTTTTTACAAAATAATTAATATCTAGAGAACGGTTTGACAGATTGAGTTCAAACTTGACACGACATTATACCTAACAATGATCTATTTTAAGAAGAAATAAGCGATTGTATCGAATCATGTGTTTAAAAATGGCGGCTGTTTAAAGATTTAAAAAACCATACGTTCTAGCAAGAAATTTGAAGATACTTTTTTTGTAGAACTTTTAATTCCCTTTCGGATGGTGTAACTAACTAAACAATCGGATGAAGGGTAAGTTATGTCTAATACTTGGTTTGTTCAACCCGTCATCCTATACCAACACAGTAAACACGACAATATGGTGGGGTACGTATGCTGTTATTACAAAGAAATAACGTAATACATTTTTGAAATTGTTCATCAAACCACTTTTAATCCTTAACTATTAAAAGCAAATTCACTATTAATTTACATCATATTGTAAGCATATAAAAATATTGATTTTCTCTGAAAATAAAATCATGTAGGCCCTAGGCATTGTTTACGTTTTTATGCCATTTTATAAAACACATGTTTACAAATTTATTAAAACAATATCCACCTAATAAATGACATGAGTTTTATACAACTGTGTATTTTGTGTTGTGTTTGTTTACACTTTCAATTTGAGGTTCTTGTTAGAATTGTAAATTAGAAACCACTCTGACAAGACTAAAAACAAGATAAAAAACAGTATGTACGTTTATTGTAAAAAGTGTTTAACAGTCATGGGCTTAGTTATGTTACTTCATAATCACATTTGGGTGTGTTACTCAAAAGGGCAGTTACTTGCATAATTAACAATATACAGTACTTTGTTTTTGTACAGTATTTGTGTTTGTTGATCTTTCTATTATTTCAGGTGTTCAAATAATTTGCGCAATTTTATGTGCATCATTTTAAACGTTTTGTTTAACATTTGTGTGAGAACGTAATTTACTAACATAACTAACATTGTGCAGTAGTATCCCTGTAATGTGAATCTGACGGGGACTCAGTCCGGATTGTCAAAAATCCAAATTAATTAGAAATAATAGTAGGAAGAACGTATAATTATTTTAAATTGCGTAGAATGGTAAAATAGTAAGTACATTAACTGAATCTATTGTATCGCTCATTTAAATATGCATTTTAAAATATTGTACAGTTGAAATAATAGTGAAAAGTAGTCAGGAAACAAGAGTTAAAGTGTGTTTATGTACTCACTAATTTATACAGGGTGGCTAGCGACAGGGAAAAGAGGGAAAACTTGGAAAAATCAGGGAAAGTCAGGGAATTTTGGTTAAGGTCAGGGAAAAATAACATTTCTAAGGAAAATAGTTAAAAATAACTATTTAAAATCATAGATTAATACAATTTTTAATTGAGAAAATAAACATTAAGGATAAGATGAACTTCTAAATTAATCAATAAGAAAACTACGTATTCTGCTACGTAAAAACAATAATCGGCAAGTTACAGGAGTGATTGTAGCAGCTTGTTCCAATGCACTTGCCGTGATATGACCTTTAAACCTTTCTCTAACGTGCTGTTTCTAAATCTGTTAGTTTTATTATTAAATGTTTTCGAATTTGGGTATCTTTGGATCAAATTAAATATTCAATGCAAATCTGTAACCGGTAGTTTGATTACAAAAACCAATTAGTTATTTATTTTGTTGCAGTATAATAAAATATAATTTTGAGTAATTCATTTTTTAATTTAATATTTATAGTCATAAATGTGTAATTTGCAACTGCTGGTGGTTGGTACAGTAACGTAGATAGTATTAAATATTTAACTGTTATAATATTACCGCGTTTAATTAAATATTTAATTAATTCCCTAAAAATTTATATACTTTCCAAAATAATTCAATTGATTTACTGAAAAAAATTAGCATGGTATTGTTTGTGCTTTTTCTAAGATTGGTCAGGGAGTTGTCAGGGAAAAGTCAGAGAATTTCAAAAGGTAATATCACTAGTCATGGTTTTTACATAGGGGTTGTTTCAAAATGAATGTCATGGTTTTAAGGCTTTTTAGTAATAACTTGGCAAATTGAAAGAAGGTTAACTCGTTAATAATTTTATTACTCCTCATATAAATTATAATTCTTTCAATGATGTAAAAAGGTATTTGATATTTCTCTCTCTCAACTCGAGATTCAAATTTTGTTTCATTCTTGTCTCTAAAAGCGCTCCACTCGCATTTTCTCGATAACTTGTATTTGATAAATTCTCGTTTCATGCTTGTTCCTAAACCTCAGCCTACTTTTTTCTTGAATTCTATAATTTGTATTAAACAACATCTCGAACTCAAAAATTTAATCCATCACACTGCTACGATTGTATATTGAAACTGCAGAACAAGTAGGTATCAATCAATCACAAAACATTTGAATTATCTGAGACTTGTCAGTATCTTTTATCCTCTAAATGTGCAAGGAATACAAAATGTGTAACTAAAGTGAACGTTTGTACTTCTAATGTAACAGCTTGCGTTTGTGTTTTCAGAAAGCAGAATGGATGACGACTACCTGTAACCATGCCTTATACGCCATCGTGGATGTATTCTCACAGTATTTTGATATTTTAGGCCCACTCTTGCTGCAGGAACTGTATGTACAGCTGCATTGGTGTGTACAGCAGGGTAAGCAATACTACAGTTCAATTTTTACTTTATTTTAAGTGATTGTCTTATTCTCGTCAAAATCACTCCAACAATCGGCAATAGATCTATTTGCTTCAATGGCATATTTATATTGCCAGTTCCAGAATACTGTACCACCCTGTATTACTTGCCTGCAGATTGCAATATCATTCTGAGTTCGCTGCAAAATGTGCCCAATCCAGTTTAATTTCCTTCTGGTCATCTGTGTTTTAATTTGTGACCTTCCACAGATCTCTATTGAAATCACTTTAGGCCAGTGGTCCGCAATGTTTTTCGAGTCACGGCACCTTTTCGTGACGCCCTCACCGTGCGGGACACCATCATCGAAACACAAGATTTTTTAGGGTAATAAGTATGGAATAAGAACGATTTTTCTATAAAGAGGACAAAACCGTTTATTCATATGTAGTTAAAATGGTAGTTTTTGTCTTTAATGTATGTTAAGGTCTGGGATTCTATGAGGCAGTTGAGAAAGGAAAACCCTTATGTTGTCCTCTTAATTGCTTTCCAACATCCTTTGCCATTTTTGTTTTTTTGTTTTCATGGTCCTAAATGTCGAAAGTCCAAATTCGCACATTCACAAAGTTGAGATTTTTGGAAAAGAATGTCGATTGCTTTCCTCAACAGCTGATACAAATTAGCATTAGTTTTGATTAATTTGGTTTTTGAGTTATTAGCGAATTTCCATAGGAAAGATGAGCTATTACAGTGACTATTATGGTGATCATAATCGCCAGAACACGTTTTGTCCATTGGCAGTTTTATACAGGGTGAGTTTTAAATGTCCCCCCCCCCCTAATTTTTTCCGCATTTCTTAAGATATCGACTCCCAACCACCGCCGAACATCATTGATTAGTTTATACTTTCTTTTGATGAGGTTCAAATTTTTGGCCGCCATCTTGGATCCGCCATATTGGAATGAGCTTTTATTTTTTAAATGTAAAGGTAAGGTTGTGACCCATCATTTCAAACTATTTTTTTCCGTAGAACACGATGCCGCAATCGGTTTTTAATTATCTGCTTTCGTTCTCAAAATATTAACAATTTTGTAAAAAAATTAAATTTTCAAAAATCCCTTGTTTTATTCAATTTTTTTTAAAATATCGACCCTTTATCATCAGATATCACAGTTTGATAGTAGCTTATAGATTTTTATTAAGTTATAAATTTGTACTGCCATCTTCAGTAAATTTGTTTGATTTCAGTGTATTAACTTTTCTCTGCGAAACTGAAGATGGCAGTAAACATTTATAACTTAATAAAAATCTATAAGCTACTACCAAACTGTGATATCTGATGATAAAGGGTCGATATTTTTTTAAAAATTCAATAAAACAAGGGATTTTTGAAAATTTAAATTTTTTACAAAATTGTTAATATCTTGAGAACGAAAGCAGATAATTAAAAACCCCATTATAATAAAGGTGTAGAAGTAATAATAACCCCAAAGCTAAGATGGTAAGTAATGTTAAATGTTCAAATAAAATTATTTCGTATATTTTTATAACAGCAGTTATAATAAAGGTTAAAAGAACCAGCAAGGCTCAGGTCTACACTTTAATAAAAACCTAACCTAAAAGTTAGAAATAAATAATTGCTTCAAAGTTTGAAATCAGCTGTTAATGGAAATATTAGAGCAAACAGCTGCTTTATCTGTTATTTCATTTGGTTGCTATGGTTATAAATGTAAATACATGTTGGTTCATCAGTCTAGGCCAAAAATAAGAATTTTTTCCTGCATTTACAAATATTGAAATAAAAAATGTTTTTATCAAAATGAATTATAGCCTATGTTACTCAGGGATAGTGTAGCTTTTTATTAGTAAACAATTTTTTCAATCGGTTTGTTAGTTCCATAGATTATCTTCTACTTACAAACAAATTTACCTTTTTATAATATTAGTATAGATGGTTGCATTGGTTGCATGTCACGTCTGTTCGCAAAACCCCTAATTTTGTCCATAATTTTTACATTTTTTCAATTTTTTTAAATAGGAACCCTAAAGATTTATGGGATAAAAAGTAGCCTAGATTAATCTCTGAAAAGTTCTCTGCATGCAAATGACAGTTTCGTCAAAATTGGTTCAGCCATTCCAGAGATTAGCCCAGACAAACAATGAAAAATCCATGTTTAGTTTTGGTTAAATGTGAATAACTATATGAGCTTAGAAAAAATAATTTATTTCAAAATCATAGACAGACACTTCAATTTTATTTTTATGTATAGATATAGATTTCAATCAAGTTATTGTTTAGTTTAGCAGACCATTATGTTTCTGTTTCAGCCAATGAACAGCTGGCGAGATCGGGCACAAATTGTTTAGAGAATCTAGTCATTTCTAATGGTCTGAAGTTTAACGAAAACACCTGGGACAAGACTTGCCAATGCATGTTGGATATGTTCAAGTGTACTATTCCGTCGGAGCTGCTGAGTTGGAGTCAGAATATGGAAGTGAGTTACAAATATATATATACTAGCTGACCCATATGGCGTTGCCCGTGGTGGTTGGTATTTTCAGTCTTTTTAACGTAATTCTATTCTTTTTAAATGTTCAGTCAGTGAGTGGTATTTGGCTTTTATATAATATAAAGATCTTAAATAATAAAAGCACTATTGTCATAATAATAAAAGATCTGATTTTAGTAACTTTGATCCCCCCAAACCCCTCCTAAAATTTCGAAATTTTTCATACCCTTTCTTAGTGAGCACCTATGGCCCTAAAGGAAGCTTCATACCAAATTTCATTCCAATCCGTTCGGTAGTTTTGAAGAAATCGTGATTTAATAATTTTAATCCCCCCAAACCCCCCTAAAATTTAGATTTTTTTAAAACCCTTTCTTAGCGAGCACCTATGGCCGTAGAGGAAGCTACATACCAAATTTCATTCCAATCTGTTCGGTTATTTTGGAGAAATCGTGATTTAGTCATTTTTACCCCCCAAACCCCCCTAAAATTTCCAATTTTTTAAAACCCTTTTTTAGTGAACACTTACGGTCCTAGAGGAAGCTACATACCAAATTTCATTCCAATACGTTTGGTAGTTTTTAAGAAATCATTTTTTAATAACTTTGATCCCCCCAAACCCCCCTAAAATTTCGAATTTTTTCAAACCCTTTCTTAGTGAGCTCCTATGGCCCTAGAGGAAGCTACATACCAAATTTCATTTCAATCCGTTTGGTAGTTTTTGAGAAATCGTGATGAGTGAGTGAGAGGTTAAATTATATTAAACAGGGTGTCCACATTCTGGAAAGTCAGGGATTGTCAGGGAAAGAGACAAAAAGTCTTGAAAGTCAGGGAAATCTTCCCCTATGCCAGACTTGTGGGTAACGTTCTACTCTAGTTTGCCGTAACCCAAGTTAGATAAATCTTCTCCAGTGATGGATTTGAGGGGAATTTTGAATGCTCTAATCTGCCGTAACTCAGACTATTGTAACATTTTTTCCAGATATTTTTCACAAGAAGTGTACAACAGTTATATAGTTTTTGTTGTGTCCCTGTGTCCTTTTTTAAACTGATTTAGCTAATATTTTTGTATTTTCAGTTTTATTTAGGTTGCTAACTTAAACTCATTACAATAGCTAACAAGAAATGTTTGTTTAATAAACTTTGGCTGGACAATAAAGTGTTTCTGGAATTTAGTGGTTGGTTGGACTTGGTTGTTAGTGATGCGGATTCGACTTATTGTAAAGTGTGTTTGAAACTAAGCAATATGGGGAAACAAGCAATTGTTTCTCATGCTATGGGACCAACCCATGTAAAAAATATGAGATCAAAGGGCTCTCCTTACCTTTAAGAAACATTTTACAAGTCTCAATGGATGGAACTCAAGAGAGCCAATTGGTTGGGAACTTTTTCACATCTCTCTACGGCCTTTTCAAAGATAGTTCAGTACTCAGACATTACAACCAGCACCTTTTTCCCTTTTAAGTTCACAGCAGTAAGATGGCTGGAAAATGGTTGCTGTGTAGATAAAGCTTTCAAAATATTTGATCATGTCAATAAATTTGTAAAGAATACAACAAAAAAGATAACAAAAACCTGCAATACCTTAGAGAAACTACGAAAAATCTATTTTTTAAGACAGAACTAAGTGCTTTCAGAAGCATATTGTCAGATGTTGAGCCATTCCTGAGAAGGTTCTAAAGTCAGAAGCCTGTGGTCCCATATCTCTCTATCTTCTTTATGGTTTTCTTTTTCATTCTCATCCTGCCTGGTTGGTTTATTCTCAAATTTGAAAGTTATTGTTAAAGCTATATTTTAATATTATTATAATTATTTGTTACCATTAAGGTAATTGTTCTATTAATTAATCTATATCTATTTTATCTTGTTCATATATTATTTTATTAAGTTCTCTAATGACCAATTTCTCTTATATTTTGAAAAGTTTAGTAAATGTAATTTTAATTCACACCATAAATATCTTTAGTCATTAAATGGAATTTCATTGCTAAAATAAATTCTCATTTTTGTATCTGTTTCATGTCATGCTACTAGTTTTGTGAAAATACTCTCATTTTTACATTACCTAAGTGTTTCCTGTAGGCAATATGAAAATGTGATGTTATGAAAAAGTGGAGTGAGAATTATGCCAGCTATGGGTAAAGTGGAGGCTGGGATTTCTTTTTTCTTCTTTGAAAAATGTAATGCTTAACCTAGAACTGTTTATGTTAACGTTTTTTCAAATGCCAAGCCTTTTCGGTGCGTTTTGTAAGCTTTTTTTCAAAAATTCGCCAAATTTATACCCCAATCCAAAAGTGTTCTATAGCTTTTTTGCAGGAAAAGGTTTAAAGAATTTATATATGCCAGTAAAAAATTTATTGATGTAAAATTTAGCTCAGGAAACTAAAAATGTTCAGTAACGAAAGGAAAAAGTTTACCTTTAGGCTTACATAAAAATTAGTAATCAATTTTTGTAATTTTTTTCAAAATGTACAAAAGATTTGTAATTTAGTTTTAAATAGAACCGTATGAAAATCATGTATTAATTTCAAATTTCTGTTTTTGAAAATACCAGTTTTAATGTTCCTACTATAAGACTGGTAACAAAACTAGGCCTAGTTTGAATAGTAATTTAGGAATATATGCTTTGCCCAAAAATGAAATATTATAACAAAAAGTGTAGAGAATAAATCAAAGAATTGAACTGTATACTTGTAAATTATAGATTCATAAGCTTGTCTTGAATGACAAAATGAGATCAAATAAATAAACCTCTCGTGCATGAATCCTATACGAAATTCCATGTGAAAAACCGTTAAACTGCTTCTTTGGGAGCGTGAGGAAGTCGAGTTTTGAATTTGGCATGTGCCAGTATTTCTCAGCACTGTAGGAACAAAACCATTAGAGTAAATAAGGGGTTTGCCATTTTTTTTGTCATTTTTGGGGGGTAAAACCCTTTAAAAATCAAAAATTTGAAAAAATGAAAAAAAGGCCTGGAGATATTCCAGAACTACACCTACATACCAAATTTCATCAAAATCGGACCTTTGGTACGGTCTCCAGCTCTGTACACATCCTAACAGACACACGGACAGACATCATAAAAAAAAACACTTTTTTTTGGTTCAGGGAGCACCAAAACAAATAATTCCACTAAAAACATTTTAGGGTTCAGGGAGCACCAACACAGATAATTCCACTAAACATTTTTCGAGGGTTCAGGGAGCACCAAAACAGATAGTTCCACTAAAAATTCATATTCGAAAATTTGGACGAAAACAATACTTTCTCCATATACTATGTATAGGGTGGAGAAAGTAAATATTGGTGGTTTAGATGAGTAATTACAAAACAGTTGAGATTTAAGCTTATCTATTTAAATAAAAGTAAGGTGTTGTATTCTGTTGACAGATTGACTCAGGTAGGCCTGGAATATTGAAGAGATCCAACAGTACTTTCAGTGTACATAGCAATAACAGTATAAGTTCCAACAGCGAGGACTTGGCTAATGCTAAAGTGAGTTGGTAATAAATAAGAATATAGCCAGTATAGAAATATTCTTTCTAAAATGTTGTTAGTGAATTTCCATAGGAAAGATGAGCTACTGCAGGACTCTTATGGTGAGACCCAAGGTCGGGAGTGGTCAGTGAGCATGATAGGGTGTCATTAAAAACTTTATATATGTGTGTGCACTCTAACGTCTGCATTTTACGTCCGTTGGTTTTCTAAGTCGCTCAGAAGTTAGCAAAAAAAATATATCCACCGGAAGCACGATTTTTGACCAGAAGTAATATATTTTTGAGATTTTTTGTAGTTATGTGAAACTTTTTTGGGTTTTTATATAGGATATTATTCTGCATATTTTGTTTCTTTTTCACACGGTCTGGTTCCCTCAGAATCGATCAAAACGTAAAGTATCCATAAAAGTATCCTGTTGAAATCCATGTGGGGCATCTTTTGATCAGAGGAGAAGCAGTCTTCAATCCAGTCTTCAATGAAAATTGGGGCTGGTGGCTGAAGTGGAAACCAATTGTACTAATATTTCATATTTGCAGGCGGCTATCAGCGCCTTCGTGAATAGACCGATTTCAAATATAGTTGATCGAAACCCTAAACCATAAAAACTGAATTTTTTAAATTCGGCCAAATCACGTCAGCGGCTCAGGCTATAATTACAAGCTTTGTTTAAATTTAGGTGAGAGGTTTTAAAAACTGCTCACTGCAATGTAGACATTTTTGCAAGCTTTTGTTAATTTATAAATATTTTTTACAAGCGTTTGTTTTTAAATGGAAGGGACTTTTTATGAATGAACAAATAATCTGAAATAATTTATATTTTTATTTTAAAACCAAAATTGACGAAAAATATAAATTGTGTGTTAAATTTTTTAGTAAAAATTTTCCTTTATTTAAAACAAACAGAAATTTTACAGTAGAAAATTTTATTTTTTATCAGTTTTATTATATTTTTTATTAATCCTGAAAATTTCAGAAAGATAAGTACTGAAACAACAAAATATACAGCAACAAATATAACCTAACCTTTTTTCTAAATTTTACTCGTAACCTATCTTAGAACCTAGCGCAAGTGTAATTTGAAATGAAATACTCACAGTAAATCCTTGGAAATACTTTACAACTAACTCAGTTTGTAGACACATATTTACTCTAAAATGAAAAGCTACTGGTATACTAAGTAATTGTTTACTGTTTTTTGGAACACAGTTCCTTAACGCTGGTTTCGGTAAGAGTTAACAAAAATGAAATGTAATTCGTAACAAAAAAAGTATTATTAATTGGTTGCTATTTCAATGACAAATATAAAATACGAGTAACGCAAAAGTGTTACAAAATTGTTTGCTGTGGCAATGAATGTAAAATACGTTCAAGAAACATGTGTTTTGGTTTATCAATTTAAATTAAGAGACGATCGGTTGCGTCCGGCGTAGTTCAGATATTATCGTGAAGCCCTGACATACATTCAATAAACATAAAATGCTCGTTTATCAGTCTAGGCCTAACATAAAATTATTGTGTGTATATTTAATTTATTTTACCTGCCTTAACGGCATCATACATCCAATAATTTTAGGTTAGGCCTAGAAAGTAATTTTAAGTCTAGGCCTAACTTAAAATTACTGTATGCATGTAGTCGTTAAGACAGGTAAAATAAATTAATCATACACACTATAATTTTAGGTTAGGCCTAGACTGATGAACCAACATTTTATGTTTATTGATTGTATTTACAATGAACGGACATTAAACTGTGTTTACAATCTTAGCTTTTATGTTATAATTAATTCTACACCTTTATTATAATAACATTAAACGTATAGATATTTGGAAACAGTAAATATTTGTATAAAAAACAAACTAATAATAAACGGCAATTAAAATATTAAAATTATGTGCGTATGTTGCCGTTAAGGCTGGTAAAAGAATTGAAGAAAAGGCGTGATGAACTTTGTTCCTGACTTGGGTCCCATGACGGCAAACATATACTTTTTATTTTTTACTGGCACACCATGGCAGCCTTCACCCCACCTAGCATTGCTCTTCTGGAAACTTAATGTTGAAAGTAAAATATAACAGTAAAATAACTAGAACACAACATTAAAACTCGAATAACAGTATATTGCAGTCTAAATATGCAGTTTTTTATAACTAAACCAAGAGATACTATGCACTACGCTTATAGAATTCTTAGGTCTAGACAGCTGATCACCACAGAAGGGCTGAACATTGACACGGTTTGTTCATCTATTTGTTCACATTATGTTTTAATAATTATTATTATACTCTTTGTAAAATTACATTATTAGTCTTTAAAAATAATAACTTCATTACTTGTACATATTTAACTATGGTGAAATAAAACTTTTCGTAACTGATGAAATATCGTCAAATTTTCTTTCATGCGTTGAAATAATTTGACGATATATCGTCAGATGGTCCTAAAATGGTTCAATATTTGTAGAGCGTTAGTGTTTTGATTTCTTTTGCTAACCACTTGTTTTGTCTTTAGATGGGTTCCCTGTTCACTGGACTTCTTATCAAGTGTGCAGTGCAACTAGAGTTAATACAAACAGTGGATAATATAGTGTTCTACCCAGCTACGTCCAGGAAGGAAGATCAGGAGAATCTGGCCTTGGCTCAGGTATGTTCAGTTTGTACAAGATTGGTGAACACGATGTCTGCAATAGAACTGACCCAGTATACTTTCTCACTAATACAAATTTTTGATTGATTGATTTGTTATTGTTTCTGATTTACAGAATTGATAGAAATTTTAATAACAATTGTTAAAATAAATAATAATAACAAACTAACAATATTTGATCAAACTAAAGTAAAAAATAAAACAACATTCTAAGAAAAAAAAAAAGAAAGTAAATACAGAAACAATAACAGAGATCTTGAAGTAATAAAACCTGTGTGGTTTTTTTAAAAATATTTGTACAGTAGAGTCCCACTATTCAGAACTGATTGGGACTGAACACGGTTCGGTTTAGCGGGAATTTGGAATAGGCGGATTTCATGAATAATATCAACGTCAATTCTTGTTAAGGCACACATTCTTGACACGGCAAATGCTCTTGACCTCGCCTTACGCTAAATCAAACAACACGCTTCATCAACCCCAAATTATATTATGTTCTTGTGACGATGGCGGAACATTGCATCCACAAGTCGATTCAGTGCTCTTTGTCAGAAAAAACCACTGATTTTACTTCTTAGAGTAGGTTTAAACCATCCATTTTTTCCTTCCGTTGCATTAAGATTAAGTTTTCGTCTAAAAACGGAAGGGGAGGGATGGGTTGTTCGAACTGTCCGTATTGTCATCCCGCAGTCTGTCCGTTAGTACCGCACATCTTGAAAAAAGATCGGAAAAAAATAAAATTCCTTCGAAATAACCAAAACCCAGGATAAAAAAGGATGAATGCAACCGGCAGGTGGCAACAACACTACTAAAGTAAAGACCACGAAAGAATACCGTTGAGGGAAAGCCTTGTGTTCACCAAGACCTTGAACGCTCCAATCGCCCTAGTGCGACGTTGTCACGTTCTTCCCACGCTTCTAACTGAACGCGGCTGACTCGACGCATTTATAATTCTGAACTGTGCGCTCAAGCGGTAAATACCAGGCGTGTTTGAGACTAGTAGATATGGCAACCCTGCGCGCCCATCTATTGGCCGCCACGCAACGGTATTCTTTAGCGGTCTTTAATTTAGTGCCTAGCTGTTAAATCTAATCCTTCGGTCCCGATTCACCGGAAGCTTGTTGAAGTAGCTTCCTTCCCTTAAAACGGATGGAAAACGTGGAGGAAACAAAACCGGACAATTCCTACAGGACCATTGAAATTAAAGTGTTGTCAATGTTATTTCACCAAAACGCAACGCAACGGAAGGGAAAAAACGGATGGTGTAAACCTACACTTAAGTGTGTGTAAATTAGTTTATTTTTTGTGTACAGCAGTGATTAAAAATGATTCTACAGAATTGTATAAATGGAGCCGACACGTACTGTAAGTAACCAGCTTTCATTCCAATTTGGTTTCAGGCGTTTTCATCTAGCTTAGGCTCTATGTATGTTCGAAATACGCGGATTTTTGGGATAGCGGAACTCTACTGTATATTGTTTCTTGAATGTGTTTTTTTTTGTGGCAACATCATATCTCCCTTAATTCTTCGTCAAAATTAATTATTTAAACATAATTTTAAAGTTATTATACAAATTATATCTGCTAGGGTCCATGAAATAAGTTTTAGTACAATTTTCTGCCAATCCTAACGTAACACTTTCACTCAAAATTGTCGACGCGCTTCGGAGTTCCTCCATTATCGAGACCTATTTCAGTACTGGATTCATCCATTATGGAATTGTCTAGATATAGTTAGCCATGCCCCTCCTCCTACTACCGGTACTGCATCTTATGTAACCTGTTATGTAATATGTTATGCAACACATTATGTAACCTGTTATGTAATATGTTATGCAACACGTTATGTAAAATGTTATGTAATATGTTATGCAACACGTTATGTAATATAAACCCACTCTTTTTTCTTTTTTTTATTGAATTTTCAACAATTTTAGGTTGACTGTTAATTTGTTCATTAATAATATTTTCTCCGTTCATTTTTAGTTTGAAAATTTCCATGTTTTCCATTATAAACAAAGTGAACGGAGAAAATATTATTAATGAACAAATTAACAGTCAATCAGAAATAACTTTCCAAGAGTGGGTTTATATTACATAACTTGTTACATAACGTGTTGCATAACATATTACATAACATGTTACATAAGAAGCAGTACCGGTAGTAGGAGGGAGGGGCATGGCTAACTATATCTAGACGATTCCATAACGGATGAATCCAGTACTGAAATAGGTCTTAATAATGGAGGAACTCCGAAACGTGTCGACAAACTTAAGTGAAAGTGTTACGTTAGGATTGGCAGAAAATTGTACTAAAACTTATAATTTTAAAGCTTATGTTCTCCGCCATCTGTTAAAATTTGCTAACAATCTGTGTAACTAACATGACAGCTCTTAGTTAGATTGTTTACATTCTATAAGCAAGTGCATTCTATCAAGCAAATCAATCCAATTAAATCAACGTAAAGTGTTACAAACTGTTATTTATAAACCAACGTAAATAAATGAAGATAGTTAACTAAACTAAATCAACTTATTAAATCAGGTAAGTACTACTAACTTGCAAAGTATTCACACGGAACACCTAGTTTATACATAACACACAAACTATCTGCCGTAGTTAATTCTGATCAAACTTAATCCGGACTTTAGCCCTGAGGTCGACAGAATGTGCACTTGTCAGTACAATATAGTCAAACACTGATTTTACCTTGAATGATTAAATTATATGTAATTAATTTTTAGGTCTTTTGATTGGTCTGGAGGCAATGCCCTTGTCTGTAAAGGTGTTTAGTTAGGTTCTGATGAAGGCCAAATTATTTTCAATCAATGGCCTAGAACAAGAAACGTTTCTAACATTATTTTTGTACTAAATGATTTGGTAAATAAATTTGTTGTTCCGTTGTAATGCGTCTCAAGTCAATCTAGCCTATTTGACCACGTGGATCTTGATGCTAAAAAGTATCACTTTTGGGTAATCCTGGCTCACCAAACTCACACTCGATCCGAAGCCATCATTGATGAGGCTTTTAACTAACAATTATTTTACTTACAAATATTAATATTACAAACTTAAGTAGTTAGCGAGCAATGTTACACAACCAAAGCGGCCTGTTAAGTCTTTCGAAAGTACTATCATAACTAAACGGAAAACTAAATTGCGGTCACTAATCAATCACCAATGGCCCCCCACCGTGTCGGTAGCTCCGGGATGGTTAATTACTCGACCATAACCGTCGTTTGCCACGGTGGCCGTGGTTGTTAAAGCGTCATTGCTTTATCAATCGTCATGGCAACCATTAATGGAAAGGTTCCGGGTTCAATTCCCATTGACCCTGAATAATTTTCTAAATGGTTTCTTAACAGAGATCGTTGGCTGTGGTTCGGATTCCACGTACAACTTTAGGTCCCGTCTTCATTAGCCTTAAGTGCAAAACAGTAGGACGTTAAACACAAAAAAAAAAAAAAAATACTCGACCATAACTAATTAATAATTCGAATAATTTACTAAATAAACTATACTTATTGATAATGATGTCACTTCCGTCGTCCCTTTCACTAACTGCCGCTTCCGTCCGGTCAGCTGGTCTCCAGTGATCGCTTATCTCGGTGTCCACTCAATTTATAGACACTGATCCGAATAATACTATAACCAGAGTGAACCAGAACAATTAATCATTCTGTGACTGTTCGAGTTTAATCTGAGGTAATATCACATCTTTATAAAATCAAAAGAAAAGAAACTATTTAATTTTCTGGATCACATTTCAAGTTTGTCCCGTATTTCAACAATGTTTTAAATGTAAGTTTCTTTATGATCAGGCAGATATAACAGACTGGGAGGATGCAAGCTCTTCAGAGCAGCAAAGAGAAGAGCAAGGCATGTATGGCAACTTGAGCTCTAAACATTTGTTACTCCTAACAGAGTGTCTGATGCAGTCGCACAGGTTTGCCAAGGAGTTTAACTCTAACCACGAGCAGCGCAATCTACTGTGGAAAGCAGGTAAATACCTTCTACTCATATTCCTGCTTTGCTATCACGTCTAAATGGTGAGATCGTTTTGTTTACTCTAGAAAATGCATTGCATCATCGAGAAATGTCTATCATTATTAAATAATTCGACCACGCAGCTGAACCGCTAACGTGCATGATAAAACACTTGCGTATACACTCTGATTTCTTTCCATTAATCCTTTGCTTGGGTTTGTCCTTATAAAACTACTTTCCCGATTTGAATGGAAGTTTTTACCAATGAAGTAAGCAGTATCTTCTGAGTGATAAATAGCCATGTTTCGTGGTACTTTTTAAAAAACAAAACTTTAAGGCTGAAAATAATTGTGTTATTACCTAATTTCCACAAGAAAGATGAGCTATTGCAGTGACCCTTATGGTGAGACCTAAAGTCAGGAGTGGTAATTGAGCACTGATCATGGTTCCCAGAACACATTGTTGTTATAGAGTTCGTTGGCCGAAAAATTCAACAACAGGAAGCCCATTTCAGGAAGCTCATTTTTGACATTTTTCGTACTAGAATGAAACTTTCTTGGGGTTTTATCTGAAAAAATTAACAGATGTTATTATTGTGTACATTTTGTGTTTTACACTACCTTATAGCCCGTCTCGTTCACTCAAATTGATCAAAATTTAAACTATCATAAAAATACTCGGTTAAAATACATGCGAAGCGAAGATACGAGCGAAGCGGAGATTGATTTCAAGAATAAATGTCTGTATTTCATGGAAATACCCGAATAGAATCCGAAGACTAAATGAGGTTTACTTTATTTCAAACTAAAGTACAGAGTTTTCTCTACAAATCGATATAAATATCACTGTACAAATATAGGGATCGGTGATAGATATGGCGAGTTCAAAATGCGCTTTTTCATTCGTTGAAATCTGTCCAAGTGAATTGCGAGGGTTTACAGAAAACTTCGTATCCAAGAACAAATAAGAGTGACAAATGATTGTCCTGCAAAAAAAAAAGCTGCAAGGTTTAAATAAACGCCAATCTTGTAAAAAATCTTTTAGAGAATTGAGAATTTCAACGCTTCCAAGTACAGTAGAACGTCAATAATCCGAACTCGTTCTGAGGCAGCTCCTGCAAACATATCGTTTTTGTTTTAGCAAATTCCAATTATTGCGTCGTTAAAAATTTCACAAAAATCTTCATCGCAGTTTGACATTATTATCTCTTTTTAAACACTTCTTAATACCTGCTCTCACACGCCCTCACAGCAGACTTGCTGTCAGTATTTTCACTGTCACGCTAATAAGCTGCTTTAGCGCTAGCAGTAAACACACAGAAAGTTAGTTCATTTCTCGTTATGTAATCATTATAACAGTGTGTCGTACATACAGTAGTGTACTATACAGTATTTTTTATATTTTTCTTTTGTGTTAACTTTAATGTACAAGTGAACTTTTAATTATGTACTGTACTGTAATTGCGAGTTACAAGTGTAATCATGTTGGCTCTATTGTGTACGTGCAGATCCTTCTAAATCATAATATGTAAGTAATCTTACATACTGTATTGTAATTACATTACTGCTTGTACTGTTTAACCACTTTAATCGATTAAAGGGCATTTCTTTTTTTTTCAAAAACCCGAACAAATTGATTATCCAAACCCCCCTTGGTCCCAATTAGTTCGGATTTTCGACGCTTTACTGTATGTGTGTAATGGAAGTAATTCTTTATTTTAAATATAAGTGTGTCCATGTTCAGGACAAGGACATACATAATTATAATACCAGCACCGCTTGCAACTATCATGCTAATCGGCACAGGTTGAGTCTATATAGTAAACTTCCTTTGCAAGCAGGTGCTTTATTCATAAATTAACTTCCCATTAAAATAATTAGTTTACAAAATTACAATTATTTTAAGAATAGCCTTAGGCAACTACTGTTGTCTGGATCTTTTTATTCTGTGGAGGATAGAATCTGATCTCCTTTCACGTGTTCTTTTTTATTTTTTAAAAATTATATTGATGTGTAAATATTTTAATTGATTATATTTATTGTCTATTCAGTGTTTTTAAAGATAATTATTTGTAAATTGGTTTTAATATTATTTAATAGTTGACAGGGTGTATAAGGTATATTGTACTATCCGCAAGACCATTAAAATGAAATGAAATTGGAAGGCAGTGTTAGAAAGTTTAAAGCTTGACGAATCCAAATGGTGTATTTATTTTCTTTTCAAAATAAGTCTGTCAAACGATTTTGAGCCTTAGAGAAGCGACAAGTTCTGAGTTCTTCCAACGTGATTTCCCGCCCCGCATTAGCTGTTTAGAAAACTACAATTTTAAAACGATGATTACATATGTAAATATATGTTTTAGAAGAAATTTGTAAACACAAAAATTAAAGTTTAAATCATTTCATTTCCAATGGTTTTTGTTTTAATGTGATTTGATGATTTTTAGTGAGTGAAATATTCAATACAAGTTGTGTTGTCTCGGACTGTTTGACTGACTACTGCGGTGCGCTGAGACGTCTGACAGTACTAGGGTTAAGATAGGGGAACCCTAAAAGAGATTAAATACAGTAGATGACATAATGTCTCCCCCTCTGTCAGATTTTCACTTCTCAACTATAGAAAGGGTACATTAAAATAATCATAAAATTTGTTTATAATTTTATTTGAAATATAAATTAATAAATTGAACCATACATTTTAAGGTTTTAGAGGCAGTGTGAAACCCAACCTGCTACCGCAAGAGACACAAAGTTTAGCCTGCGTGTTGAGAATACTCTTTAAGATGGCCGGGGATGAGTCTAGACGCAGCGCTTGGGGAGCTATACAACAACGACTCATAGCCATATGTAAAGAAGCGTTGGAGTATTTCTTAGGTTTGCAGTCAGAAGCGCACAGAGAAGCATGGACGTGCATACTGTTGCTGGTTCTAACGAGGATTCTTAAAATGCCTGATGACAGGGTAAGTTGTGTAGTGTTATTATTTGGACAAGAAACTTGATTGCTATTTAGCCCCTTCTTAGGCCTAGTCTAGATCCAAGCACTAATTTGATTATTAGAAAATGAAATTTATTTCTTACTTCATTTAACCCTTGATGCAAATTTTTTGCAATGCCAAGCCATTTTGGTGCGTATGCAAGCATATTTTCAAAAATTCGCCGAATATAGTAATTAATTATAAACTAATCCAAAAGTTTTCCATAGCTGTTTTGTACAAAAAGGTTCAAATAATTCATATATGCAGGTAAAAAATTGATTGATGGAAAATATACAAAGTTATTAGCTCAAGAAACAAAAAATGTACAGTAATGAAAGGAAAAAGTTCAACTATAGGCCTACATATAAAAACTAGTAGACATTTTTTGTAATTTTTTTCAAAATGTAAAAAAGTTTTGTAATTTAGATCTAAAGAACTGTATGAAAATATATATCAATTTAAAAATTCTTATTTTGAATCGGACCACATTACACCACCATGACGCAAGGCAAAACATTAACTTTACAACAAAGGTTTAAAAATTAAAATACTTTTACAGTGTAATACTAGATGAAATAAAACAATAACACACAATCTCACAACAAATACGTTTAAATAATACTAGTTAACAACTGAGCCGTGCAAAGTATTGAATCAAACTAAAGCAACTCGAGCATGATGAATCACCCTAGCCTACATTTATTTAAAGAACTGGTGGTACTTCCCACTTCCACACTGGTTTTCTTTTTCTTTGTTAGTAGTAATACAGGCAGTCTTTGTCTGTGATACTTCCTCTGTCTTTGTCTGGGTTTGTCTATTTTTATAACTTAAGTCATATCAAGCTTTCGTTCGCTGTCAGTAGCATTGTGTTGTGTACCTCGTCGAGCAATCGTATTTCCTGCTAGAAATAAACTTCCTGCATAAACTTACATTCATACAAAATATTTTACAGTAACTTAAATTTGGTTAATATTATTGTACTTTAGAGCTTTTTGATTTTTAGAACCTCCAGTTCTGTATAATTTTTAAACTTAATCATTTACTGTATTGGTTGTGCTGATTTTGATGAGAATTTAGTCAATAGAATTAATTTGAAAAAAATCGGTTGTTTTGATTACTAAAATCCATTTTAACATAAGCCTACATGATCAATATCAATGCTAAGCTATATGACATTCTATTTTCCGCTATTGCGTCAGTCTATTAATAGTCCCCGTTACTCGCCTTTGCGCCTGCTAAACACGCGATACCGCGTGAGGACATGGCTGTATACGGCCATGCTCCAGGGACCATATCGTGCCTAGCGTACAGTAGTTTAGAGTAAATGAAACAAATTTGTATTTATTTACAATTGTTCTTGTTTATGTTACAGTTCGCTGCACACGCTTCTAGTTACTACTCAAAACTCTGCGAGCTGATGTGTTTCGAATTGAAACCCGAACTCCGTTCCGTCCTCCGTAGATTCTTCTTGCGCATCGGTCCCGTCTTCAACATCACTTGAGATTATGTTCCTTTAAAAGAGAGTGTTCGCAAGTAAACATTACTTCATCTTTAACCAAAACTGCACCTCTACGTTCTCATTCTCGACTCTTATTTTGTAGAAAATTCTAAATTGAAAAAACATCGACAGTTTCGAACCTAGCGATTCCATAGGCTAAGCGGAATAATGTGATTTGATTTTAGGTTAGGTTGTGTTTGTAAAAAAAATATCATAAGTTTTATTAGTATTATCGTTTTGTGTAAAGTTTTATTGTTTAATTATTATTATTATTATATAAAATTATATTAAATTTATTCCTTAATGTCCAGGCATGACATTTGATATGTAAATATTTTTTTAGGTTCACAGAAGTACCTGCATTTTTAGGTGCTTTAACACCTTCGCTGCCACCATACTAAAATTTTTCCGTACAAATAGACTAGCGTCGCATATGTGAGACGGCCGGTTTCTATCCACAGCTTCTGCCGCAAATGTACGACGCCTGGTTTAATTAAAATAGACCGCACGTCACATATTTGTGGCAGTGTTATATTTAACTGCTAATTTTGAAGTACTAGTATATTTCAAAGACTTGATTTATTGGTATCAGTATGTAAGGAGTTCTGCCGCTCATATGCAGTGAGCAAACGGAGGTTACTTTCCGAACAGCCATTGTATTTGTGAGTGTTTCGAGGACGTGGTATTTATACAATGTTATTAAATTCGTACAATAATTACAGTATAGGCCTATACACTGGAATAATTTATGGATTTTGCATGTACTGTACTTCTACATATTTTACATATTTAATACATAATTTTTTAGTGACCGGGAAAGTTGAGGGATTACTGTATAATCTATATTTATACAGTGTAGATTCTATTTGTTACTAAAAGATGAGAACATCTATTTGAGATGTTGTTCTATTTGTTCAACATGCAAAGAAAAGTTTGATTGACTTATACAGTATTATTAAAACAAGTAGGTATGTAATGTAGGAAACCAAGCGCCTAGAAAATGCAGACTGTGAAACCTTGTTTAATATTTTAAAACATTCATGCTTGACTTCGGAAGAGAAAAGTTCCTTTGGCACTGTTTTACTTTGAAATAATTGTGCCATGGCCACAGTTACTTATTGTTACGAGAAGTGAGGTGTGTTTATACATTAGTCGTATCTGAGCGTGTCTTGTAGTGGATGTATACGAGGCGGGAAAATATTTGGCAACACTTTCTCTAGAGAATCAGTGGAGATGGTTTTGTAGAAGGTAGAGATTTTGAAGGAAATACAGTAGTACCTTAGCTATCCGAGTTTCCGTATTTACCGAGACAAATTAAATTTAAAAACTTGTCAAAATCAATTCCGTTAACTTACAAAAAATCAATGGAAAATTTAAAAAAATTAAGATGCAAAATAACACGTTTTAGGCTTCCCAAAAATACTTTAAAAATATATAAGTATGTATAATTGTCCACTTCTAATTGTGATTCAGGTCTATTTTAGAATAGCAACTCACTTCTAACTCCATAGGCTTGGAACACACACGGCGTTTTTTTGTCAGCTGCGGATTAGTTACCGTCGCTGCTCATAAAATTTAAAGTGTGCACACAGGGCGGTAAAATTTCCAACGTCGTCTAAAAGCCTCATTGTGATTCGTTAAACTGAAGTGTCTGGTTCATCAATCATGAAGTGTAATGTAATATATTATTTCGTTTAATGTTTTACTAATATGAACGGAGAGCAACTCTCGCTTTATTGTTCTTCCGTCATCGATTGAAAAGGAAACAACAAAATATACTTATTTGGGTTAATGCAATAAATAAATAAAAGAACAGAAGATTTTGGAGCATTCTACACTGCGTTTCCTGAATTGAGGAACTAGAAGAAACATTTTTCAATTATTTAAGAATGTCGGTTTCGTCATTTGTCGAACTACACACGGTGAAGGATAGTTATCTTGAAAAAAATACTAAAATGAGGAAAATTGGCATGCATTTTGTTACGTCCGCCACTGTTTCGGCGGAGGCATTGGAAAATCCATCTAGTGTGGCAGTGAGCGGTAAATAAACCGATCGTTTATTTTTCCGACCAATGTATATGCTCTAATACTCTCCTTCGCGCCACTGTTGATATGATGGCACGGCAAATATGCCTGGCGGACGAAAACTCTGTGTGTGTTCCAGGCCATACACTATACTGCATCGTATATCAAATAAAGTACCAGTGCCCAATTTGACCAAAGATAATTTCAGCAATATATTGATAATTTATTATAGCTTGACATTTGCATAGGTGTTGAAAACAAGTTACTCTAAAGAGCGTATTTTAATGTAAACAAAGTGCGAAATATTTTGTACAATGGGGGGGAGGGGGTTATTACCCCCAAAACCCTCCCTGGTTACGCCTATGAATGAAACAACTTTGGAGGCATTATTTTTGTGGTTTTTACTGCAGAAGTTTACAGTATCCAATTTCTTTCATTTGAGTACATTATCAAACCTTCTTTGTTTATTTAAAACTGTATTATTTAAAGTCAAATAAAATAGATTTTGAAGTAAGTATGGTTCCAAATCAGCCTATAACGATGTAAATGACGCGGGAACTCACACCTCAATGATTTGCTCATGGCCTACTGTATTATCCGAGTTTTTGGTATCCGAAGTTCAATTACCTTGGATAATGAAGGTTCTACTGTACCTAAAAACCATAGCCTATATATGTATATTTCAGGATGTCTTTCTGTACTATTATTGTTATAGATAATACGAGAAATGATGTTTTGAGTTTTTAGCCATTACACGGTCATCTTTTGCATTCGGTCTATTGGATTCTATAAGATCTTTTTGAAACTACAATAAAAACAATATATGGCATAGCTAAGTATAAAAAAGGACTAAATAATAATTGTACCAAGACTTGCAATGCTGTACTACTTAAAAAAGATTAGGTTACATTCCGTTTCTCTTTCTTTGTCAGGTCAAACGCTTTTTTTGTAAATTATTTGGATTCGATACTTTCGAAACCAAAGTAATCAACCGAATCGTTGACACTATATCCAAAGCCATGCGAATTTTAGTCTCCTTTAACTAAAAAAAATCTGTATTGTGTTTCTCTAGCCATGTTGCCAAAATTTTCCGCTCTCTACATTAGGTGAAATTAAGTGTCTTGTATGTATAAGGTTTAAGTATTTATGAAAAGTCATTTTAGTATTATTTGTATAATATGAATTGTAAATTTGGAATCACTACTGTGCGTCGGTTGAGGAATTAGCGGGCCGAGTTTTTAAAGTGGTGTTTAGGGTCAAAATAATACTGAATTGGTTTTGGGCCAGTCTGATCATTTATATTTTATTCATTTGGTCAAGTGACATCGTAGTGAAACCAGTAATAACTCCTATAATGTCTACGGCAGATTTTACTGTCCACTAAAAATTGGTTGACCAAAAACCAGTCATAATTTGTTGTTACCTTCTTGAAAATGTATTCCGATTTTACCCAATAAGAATGACATAACTTGAACAAAACTATAATACTACAAACAAATGTTAAGTGTGTGCCTACACAAATATAGCGGGTTTACAAAAAGTCATATGTGTACAACTACTGGTACATCATGTTAATATTAAAACTTTGCATTAAACATCTACGAGAGGAGGTAGAAAAGTTCCTGTTCTGATTAATACACATTTTTGTTTAAAGGTTCATCGGGCATTATTTATCAAAATATTCTCTCTTAAGACGAATGCACTTGTTGGCCCTTTCATAAAGTAATTCTATTCCCCTTCTGAAGTACCCTTCTTCTTTTTCCTTGAAGTCAGCCTCCGAAGCGTTTTTGAGAGCTTCTTCGTCCTGAAATCGATATCCACGGAGGTCGCAGTTCAAATTTGGGAACAAATAATAGTCACTGGGGGCGAGGTCAGGGCTTTATTTCCTGAAAACTGCATTTGGTCAGAGCGGCCTTTGCTGTTTGTGCCCTGCGGCCTTTGCTGTTTGTGCCCTCTAAAAAGGCATTGTCGTTCAGCAGTAAGACAATTTTGCTTAAAAAGCCCTCTACTCTTGATTTTCTCTTTTAGCAAGCCCAGAAAATCGTAATTGTAGTATTTTTTCTTTATAATCAATCATCAGTATTCCTTTGGAATCCCAAAAAATGGTCTTCATCACTTTTCCAACTGATGTTGCATTTTTGAACTTGGTTGCAGCAGGACCGCCATTTAGTGCCACTGCATGGACTCTTGCTTGTTCTCGGCGTCGTAGTAGCGTACCCAAGTCTCGTCCACAGTGACTATTCGGTCAAATATGGCCTGCCCGCCCTCAAACAGGACAAGAAAGTAATCAAGCTCACTTTGATCGTGCCCAGATGTCATGTAAAATTCTGAGAACTGTTGTGGCCTGCACTCCGACCGACAGAGAAATTTCCCTTTTCTTTAAACGTTCATCATTCAGCAACAGCTGCTCTACCTGTTCGATATTTTCCCTTGTGACTGCCTCGATCGACCTCCCACTCCGGGGATCATCTAGCGATCATCTGCCTCATTTAAACAGCTTTGACCAGTTGATTCAATGTTGTCTAAGAAGGGACAACTCCCACTAACCGATTGTGAATCTCTTATGGGGTATGCCCCATTTAATCACCGAACGGTACTCAATTTTATCCATGTTATAAAAAGATATGTTAACTGTTGTGTAGACAAACAACGACTAACAGGAAAATTCTGAGATTGTGCCTTCTTTAATCCTAAAGTTAGACCTAAACAGAGAAAACAAAGCCTTATTTTTATCATTATCGGAACAGGAACTTTTGGACCTCACCTCGTATCAAGTTTCCTTTTGTAAATTAACAAGGAAATCAATTTCAAAATTTGTTTCTCGCTATTACAAAAAAAATATAATAAAATTTTACTCATAAAAACCATCATCTTTAACCCGCAACAATTACCTACATACTCAATTATTAAGTAATATAGTGATGTATAATACACGTATAATTTACTCATTAAATATTCTCGCATTATGTATATTTGCTGACAGAAGCGTAGACGTTGAAGCGGCTGTGTGTGGTTCACGAGATATGGTAGTTTACAAAATGTTTATAGTCAACACCAATAGACTTTACTTACGTGCAATTTAAATGTTGTGTTTTTTTTTAGTACAATTTATAACTAAGAAATTCATGACAAGGCTTGAAATTAGGATCCAAACGGCATCGTTACAATTTTCACTATAAAGATAGTTTTGTTAATTAGTATTTAGATATTTATGTGAACTTGTTAAAATACTTCTTTTAAAATATTTTAGACGTTTAGGTTTCCAGTCGTATTCATATTATTTGTATTATACTTGTTTGTTTAGTATACCATAACTTGTAAATAGTGAAATAGAATAAAATTATTTTGTTATAATGCCGTCCAAGTTTATTTAACTGTATTTGTAGTTACGCTGTATTGTGTTTTGTACATATATTGTGTAAATATAACCCTTATATTTCATGTATATAGAAGTCTAGTTTTTAGAATATTTCCTTTGGAAATAGGTACTGCAGATTTCAATCTAGCCATTCACTATCTAGTGGTAGTTACGTACAGTGTTACATACAAAAGATTTTATCGTCCCCTGTGCAGTATGAATTCCAGGCCCTTTGTATATACAGTTGAACTTGGTTTTAACGGCCTCAGCTAATGGGTCAACTTGGACATAGCATAATTTTTTTTAGGTCCGGTCAAATAGTTATCTTTTACATTATTATAAACCCCTATTTTAACGTCAATAAATATTTTAACCACTCGGTTGTAACTTCAGCAATCAATGTCAAACTTTGAATTCAGTTTTCTCAGAACTCTAAAAATTTTAGAACTCCCTCTTTCCTTTGTTGTCAAGCCACCTATTTTCTCCCTTCTCGGAATCAAACTGCAAAATAAACAAACTACGTATTTTTTTCACACGTAAAACCTCCGGCTTGTCCCCATAAAAGTTGGAAGAGGAGAGGCGGGGCTGCTAACTCTTCCATCCCTCCTAAGGAACAATTCACACGCTATGCGGTTGTGATCAGACAGTTGCCCCCCCCCACAGTAATGTTGACACTTTAAAATTGTTGCGCGTTTTTGATACAGTAAGTTAATGTTTTAATCTGTACTGTAATTTTAGTGTTTTTAATACAATTTGTTAGTACACTTCTACAGTATATGTACGAGGGTCGTCCAGAAAGTAAAGAACGTTTTAGCAAGGTTAAATAAAAACAAAAGATATCAACACCAAACTTTATTTACACAGCCACAGTATCTTATTCTGCTTTTCTAAGTAATCCCAATTTTTGTCGAGACACTTGTTGTAACGTGGGACCAGTTTTTCTATTCCGATGTTATACTCATCAGCCGCGAAAGATTTGAGCCATATTATCACTGCTTCTTTAAGTTCATCGTCATTTCCAAACTGTTTTCCACCCAAAAATTGCTTCAACTTTGGAAACAGATGAAAATCACTAGGTGCTAGGTCAGGGATGAAGGGAGGATGACTAAAGATTTCCCACTTCAGACTATGGAGTTCTTGCCGCGTTCGTGCTGAGGCATGAGGCCGGGCAATGTCGTGAATGAAAAAAAACTTTAGCCGACAGCATTACACGTCTCTTGTTTTGGATGGCGCGACGAAGTCGTTGAAGAGTCTCACAGTAGGATTCTGAGTTTATTGTTGCACCTCGTGGCATGAAATCCACATGGATTAATCACTTTCGGTCCCAAAAAAACCGTTGCCATGACTTTGAGAGTCTCAAACAATGGTTTTTCCTTTTTGGGTTTTGAGGGCGAATTTGTGTCATGCCACTCCATTGACTGACGCTTGCTTTCTGGAGTCTTATAAAAAACCCATGTTTCATCTCCCGTAACAATACGATCAAGAAATTGGTCTCCATCTTTGTCATATTGAGTCAAAAGTTCAAAGGCTGCCCCCATGAAATTCGCCATATGGTCGTCCGTCAAAATCTTAGGCACCCACCGAGCACACACTTTCTTGTAACCAAGATGATCTGTCACTATCTCATGTAGGAGTGATTGTGGAATTTGTGCAAAAGAGTCATGTAAAGTCAAGTGAAACGTCGATTTTCCTGAATTGTTTCTTCAACTTTTTGCTTCAGTTCATCCGTGACTAGTAATGGCCTCATGCTCCGATCTTCATCATGCACGTTAGTTCTTCCTTGGTTAAACATGATACACCACTTTCTTACTGATGACTCATTCATCGCATCTTCACTATAGACAGCTTTAATTTGCCTATAAATTTCAATGGGCTTAACTTTTTGAGCATTCAAAAAGTGGATTACACTCCGTACTTCTCATTTGGCGGCCATTTTTGATTAGCGCCGCCATTTTAAACACAAGTAGCGTGACCAAACAATAACGAGACTCACCTCACACTGAAGAGAAAGGAAGGGGCAAGCGGCCGCACACGTAATAGCAGCAGTGGGGATCTGCGCCGCGCACGATGCGCATTCGTTCTTTACTTTCTGGACGACCCTCGTATTTACTCATTAAAACTTTACACCTAATTTATAATTGTAGATGACCTCAGCTCTAATTATCGGGACCCTACTGTACATTAAAAGAAAAGTATAGTGTTTTTCTTTTTAATGAATGTAGTGAATAATGTTGCCAATAATAGTAATACTGTATAGTTGTTTGTCATTTCACTCAAGGTAACAAAAATATGATTTCCTGTTGGTACATCTTTATAACTTCACTCAGACGTAGCGTCAATATTTGTTCGGTCCCTTCGTTGACGCTGTAACCAAGTTCAACTAAATACATTAAAACCTCATATTTTCGGTTTTGATGGGTTCAGTAGTGTTTCGGATAAACCAAATATCACGGGGATTTATATAAAAACACATGTTTTTATAAATAATTTATTGTAATATACAATAATCACTACTGGTAACTACAGAAAAATTAGTTCAATTGCAAGAAATAAGACAGAAAGCCGAAACTGTTTTTTTTAGAAATCGGTAATGTTCTTCTGCTTTACTCTATGATATTGTAATTCTTAACACAATAAAGTCGCTGCACAATTGCTATTAATAATGAAATGTGATTTAAAAAGTCACTGCACTTAACAACAATATGGTTTACTTTTACAACACTGATCTTACGACAATATAACAGAAGTAAACAAATTAGTGGTGATGCTGCTGATTGGCTGGCGTGTCTGACTCACAGCGACGACTTGACTAATACAGGGATGGTAACTAGTCGTTTTGTAACTTTTTTAAGAAATTTTTCACTTTTTTAAAAAATTAATTTGTTGTTTAATGCATTTTAATATACAGGGTTAGTTAAAAGTTTGGAGACACCCCCTTAATTCTCCAACGAGCATTGATAGAAAATCCAAACCCGGGGGTTGTTTATAGGTCATAAAAGCACACTTCCCCATGCATAGGGCAACGTTGCCCCCCAACTCAAAATCGGAATTTTTGGGGGCTACTGAATATTTTTAAATGTAAACCCCTAGTGTGTGACCCCTCATTTTGTAGATCTTGATAAAAGAAAACCAACAGCGCAAACTAGAGGTCTCTATCTCATCCCTATCAAAAACGCTGGGCGATAAACTGGAAAGAGAATTAACAAATGGAATTGTATTAGACTGTAATGAAACAAAAACCTCTGGCTACAATTTGATTTCCAAGCAGTTACAAGGATAACTTGTCACAAGAGATGCTCAAATTGATGGCCCTCAGCGGTTTGACAATGTGCCAATGCGGTGTAAAAATGTGAAACTGCTCGCTGCAATGTATCTTGAGGAATTTGTTGGATTTCTTGCTGGATTCGATTTCTGAGATCATCAAGATTTTGAGGTTTAGTTTTGTAAACTCTATCTTTTACATAACCCCACAGGGAGTAATCCAGTGGCGACAGGTCCGGTGACCTGGCAGGCCACTCAATAGATCCACGTCTACCAATCCAATGATTTGGGAAAACGTTATCTAAGTACTGGCGAACTTGCAAGCCGTAATGCGGAGGAGCTCCGTCTTGTTGGAACCAAATTTGTTCGAAATTATTTACCGGTGCCTGGATAGCTGGAACAATTTGTTGTTGGAACATAGCTAAGTATTCCTCAGCATTAAGGTTTCCATTAATAAAGAACGGCCCAGTAACTCGTCCTCCCATCATTCCTAGCCATACGTTGATTTTTTGAGGATGTTGTGTGTGTTGTTCTTGAACCCAGAAAGGGTTGGTATCATTCCACCAACGAGAGTTATGTCGATTAACGTCTCCATTCAGCATGAAAGTAGCTTCATCACTGAATACAATATCATTTAGTGTAATTGTTCCGTTATCAATATTTCTCATCATGACGTCACAAAACTCTACTCTGCGATCGAAGTCATCGTTCAACTCATGAACAAGATGAATTTTATAGGGTTTGAAATTATGCTGATGTAAAATCTTACACACTGATGACTGAGAAATCCCTAATTGTGTAGACAAGGAGTTAGTTGACGCATGTGGGTTTTCAACAATAGACTGCAAAACCTCCAAACACTGCTCCTCGGTTGTTGCTGATTTTGGTCTTCCTGACCTAGGACGATTCTTAACAGAGCCTGTTTCTTCAAACCATTTTATTGTTGTTTCAACAGCAGATCTTGTTATAGGGTTTCGTTCAGGAAATGAGTCATTGAATAAATGTGTCACTCCATTGTAAGATCGTATTCGGTCGCCATAACCTCTCATCATTAACACTGTAATCCATTCACTTTCAGTTAACTCCATAGTAAAGTTGTTCAGAAAATAGAAGTTACTCTGGTCAGTTCTGATAAGAGACTGATAAGGATACGGACAATTGTTAACCTGTGAAGACTTGATGGGGCCAAACCTTGACAAGACTGGACTGGTCTGAGGACTTTGTTTCTACTAATCAGATTATCTTTTGGGAATTCCCAATAGTCGTCACAGTACAATGCCATTTGATTTTCCTTTTAGTTTATCGCCCAGCGTTTTTGATAGGGATGAGATAGAGACCTCTAGTTTGCGCTGTTGGTTTTCTTTTATCAAGATCTACAAAATGAGGGGTCATAAACTAGGGGTTTACATTTAAAAATATTGAGTAGCCCCCAAAAATTCCGATTTTGAGTTGGGGGCAACGTTGCCCTATGCGTGGGGAAGTGTGCTTTTATGACCTATAAACAACCCCCGAGTTTAGATTTTCTATCAATGCTCGGTGGAGAGTTAAGGGGGTGTCTCCAGACTTTTAACTAACCCTGTATACAATATCCATTTAAGCTTTAACATTTCTCCAAAATCCTGCAGATTTATTGTTGAATTTGGTTTTGAGTACTTTCTAAAAAAACAAAACGGAAGACAAGGTCTAGTTCTGGTTGAATTTCTCTTTTTTCTCTTTTTATTAAATTAAAACACTGAAAAATCAATCACTTTTTTGTCAATTTTTTTGAACCTCTGAACTGTTACCCTCTGCGCCATGTAACTCAGTGCCACAACTGTAACTCAGTGCCGCAAAACTGACTCCCTGCATGAGGTCTGCCACAACTAGCGTTGTATAAACCGGAGTACCGGATAAATGAGGTTTTAGTGTATATTGTATATAGACTCTGTTTTGCCAAAAGGCCCAATAGGACGTTTTTTAGTACAAACAATATTACTTTACTATTTAATTTGAATGTACATACAAGTTGCTTATATTGTACGATTCTGCGATTTGAAAAAAAATAACTACATTATTGTAAAATTCAAACTACAGTACACTTAATTTTTTTAAATTAAAGAATTAAATTATTAACGATAAAAAATAAAAAAAATGGGCTCAAGCAGCCCGAAACTGCAGTAATCATTGAAATTAACAGCGGATTAGTAAAAAAAAGTAATATAAGTTTATTTTAATTATTGTTTGCAAAAAGTCATCATTATAATTATTTTTAATTAGATAGTAAAACTTTTTTATAAAAAGGTATACAGAAACACCTGACAATCTGAAAACTTCTATGAGTATAGAAGGTAGATGAGAACAAATCGGTGCTGCGATCTATTATGGAAGTTTCTAAATAATAGATGTTAATTTCCTTCCCTCTCATTAAAAACAAGTTTTTAAAACATCACAACGAAATATTTTGTCAAAACCAAAATTATTTTTTTGTGACGGCTTCATGCAGGATTAGGAGGTTAATTATTAAGGTACTACGAGTTTGCCCGAAGGTATTTTTCTTAACCTTACGTCTGTAAGCCTGCAGCCTTTTTTCGGGCCCCTGCAGTGACCTGGCCCCTACGCATTTGACCCGCCCTCTTAGCGGCCTTGGTTACGTACACGATGTTTGGAAAGATAAATTATTTTCAGCGAAGACTGCAACCTACGAACGTTCGTAAACATTTAAAGAGTGTTGCCATAGCAAGCCCGTAGCCAGGGGGGTCAACCCCCCCTCGAAATCCCGAAATTTAGTACTAAAAATTAATACCAGGTTTAAAAATGCAAATTAAATTATAAAATAGACAACACAACAGAGGATCCAGCAACATATTTTACATCATTGTGCATTGCATGCATACTGATATTTAGATTTACTTGATTAAACTACAACGTACAATACACATGGATGCAGTAGGTTACAGCCTTACTCTCTTGTGAGGTTGATCTGATCTATTAAAAAAAAAAATATGAAGGTTCAACAAAAATACTTTACTCTAAAAAAACACGCAATGCTCTTTGTATTGAAAATTCTCCCAATACGGGGGTTGGCGAGCGAAGCACGCAATGCTCTTTGTATTGAAAATTCTCATAATACGGGG
>JAGFPH010001796.1:223860-234586 GCA_018207615.1 Philaenus spumarius | reverse complement strand
TTTTTTCAAACCCTTTCTTAGTGAGCACCTATGGCCCTAGAGGAAGCTACATAGCAAATTTCATTCCAATCCGTTCGGTAGTTTTGAAGAAATCGTGATTTAATAACTTTGATCCCCCCCAAACCCCCCATAAAATTTCGAATTTTTTCAAACCCTTTCTTAGTGAGCATCTATGGCCCTAGAGGAAGCTACATACCAAATTTCATTTCAATCCGTTCGGTAGTTTTTGAGAAATCGTGATGAGTGAGTGAGTGATTGGTATTTCGCTTTTATATATACATATATAGATTAATTTTAATAGACAAACAAAACTATCTGCAACTTGATTACTTAAGTCAAAGGTATGAAATGGAATAAAGTCCCTCAAAATAATAATCCACTTACCTTTTCTATATTCTCAAAAACAACTCAACTAATTCTACTAAAATTTCACAATTTACACATGTTAGTACCAGGATTTTTTTAGAGAATATGGCCACTACAAACAAAAAGATTTACATGGGGTATACAAATACAAATAGCCTAAATTGCGCTAAATTCCTTAAGTAATTTGCAATTCGATTACTTAAGTCAAAGGGATGAAATGGGATAACCGCCATTAAAATTAAATCAAGCAATAGCGAAGCATTGCCAGGTCCACTATAGTATGAAATAAATTGCATTAACTTCAAACACCCATCATGTCCCGCCGGCTCTGATCATTAGAATCTTATTTTAGCCGCGATTCACTTCAAGATTAATGTATCATTACACTCGCTAATTTAATCCAATCAAATATTTACACACTAAAATCAAGCGATAGCGAAGCATTGCCGGGTCCACTAGTATTCCAATATTTCTGAGGTTATAAACCGACTGCTTGTCGCCGTGCTACGAACAGCTGATATTTGCTACGAAGTAAACAACCGAATTCGGTAACCATGGGAACCAAACAATGTAGCTCCTTCGAAGTTTGTATTTCTCATGGGTGATAGAAGATCATTTAAATCTAAAGTTTTCGTTATACCAACATCCTCATCGGAAATAAATTTAAAGTGAGTAACAGCCGATTAAACTTAACACACTTCCTGTTTGCGGTTATATTTTAACTGTCGTTTTGTAAACAGTTTTTTAAACAGCTAAGCACCGGGTGACCGGTATTTCTTAAATATAAATTAAATTAACGTTAAACTACGCATAACCTCAAATTCAGCATAGATTTATGCCACATTGTGAACAGCTGATTTGTATTTTAATAGGTTAACTTATATAATTTTGTTATTTAAGTAAAGTAAATAATTAATTTAAAATATTTAAAACGCATTCGGTAACACAAACTAATAAATACGATAATTTAATTAGTCCAAAGTCAATGTTGTTATTAATTGCATTTCTAAGTTATAGTATTCTACATTCAATTCGTAAAACAAACAAAAATTTGGTTTTTGTTTAGGACTATTAATCAAGGTCTTTAAATGTTGTTTTTATAGTATCCTTCGTTCAAATCGTAAACCGAACAAAACTTGATTTAATTTATATCTAAGTCAGAGCTTTTAAATGTGTTTTTTTTTCCGATAGTAGGCTACTTTCAGTTAGTAAACAAACAACAATTTGGTTTTAAATTTATTCCTAAATTAACTTATTTAAATTTTGTTTACTGATATTAGGCTACGTCCAATACGTAAAACAGTTTTTATTTAGGCCTAAATTAACATTTTTAAATTTTGTTTTTCTATAGACTCCGTTCTGGTCTTAAGCAAACAAAAAGTTTGTTTGGAATTTAGGCCTACTTAAACGTTTAAAAATGTTTCTTTTCGATAGTAGAGTAAATCTAATTCATAAAACAAACAAAAACGAAGTTTAAATTTAGGCCTATTTATACGTTTTAAACTGTTTCTTTTCCATAGTAGGACAGGTCTAATTCACGTAAAACAAACTAACAAAAACATGGTTTTAAATTTATGCAAATTAAACGTTTTTAAATGTTTCTTTTCGATAGTAAGGTAAGTCTTATTCATAAACCAGGCAAAATTTAGTTTTAAATTTAGGCCAAATTAAACGTTTTTAAATGTTTTTTCGATAGTAAGGTAATTCTAATTCATAAAACAAACAAAAACGATGTTTTAAATTTAGGGCAAATATTACTATAAAACAGACAAAACTTACGGTAGTTTTAAATTTAGGCCAAATTAAACGTTTTTAAATGTTTTTTTCGATAGTAAGGAAATTCTAATTCATAAAACAAACAAAAACGAGGTTTTAATTTAAATAAAACAAACAAAAATGAAGTTTAAATATAGGCCTATTTAAACGTTTTAAACTGTTTCTTTTCCATATTAGGACAGGTCTAATTCACGACAAACAAACTAACAAAACATGGTTTTAAATTTAGGCGAATTAAATGTTTTGTCAATATTAAGGTAAGTCTAATTCAAAAACAGACTCAAATTTGGTTTTAAAATTTTTTTATGTTATTTTCGATAGTAGATTAAGTCTAATTCATAAAACAAACAAAAGACGAGGTTTTAAACTTAAGCCTATACTTAAATGTTTTAAAATGTTTCTTTTCGATAGCAGAGTAAGTCTAATTCATAAAACAAACATTAACTTGGTTTTAAATTTAGGCCTAATTAAACGTTTTAAATTGTTATTTTCGATACTAGATTAAGTCTAATTCACAAAGCAAACAAAAACGAGGTTTTAAACTTAGGCCTACTTAAATGTTTTAAAATGTTTCTTTTCGATAGCAGAGCACCGGTAAGTTTAATTCATAAAACAAACTTACTTTTAAATTTAGGCCTAATTAAACGTTTTAAATCGTTTATTTTCGATAGTAGATTAAGTCTAATTCATAAACCAATCAAGCATTCGTTTTTAAATTAAAGGCATATGTCAACGTTTTAAAATGTTGTTTTTCGATAATAGACTACGGTCGATTAATAAAATAAACAGGATCTTGGTTTTAAACTTATGCTTAAGTCAACGTTTTTAAGATTTTTTTATTAGAGCATTGGCTTTGGTTAACGTTTTTAATGCTGTAGTAGGCTACGTAAATTCCTAAAAAAAAATAGTAGTTTTTCACAAACAAGCACTTCTCAAAGCTCATAAAGTTTTCGAAGCTGACCATTATAGTAAATCATGTTTTAGATAGTAATAATAATTACAGTATTTGAATTAAATTTTGTATTTTATACGATTTTCTGTTACTTTGTTTAGTCAGGAGGAAGGTAATTCCTGTGAATAGATAGTGCGGTCCTGGTTTTCAGTGTCCAGGGAACGAAAGTAGGATCCATACAACAGAAGTCTATGCCATTCCTACATCGAGGACACTGCTTTAAAGATACTAACGTTCTATATTATGTCTGTTACAGCAATATCTACTGCAATGGACCACTACTGAACGATATACAGCTAGCCCGGCTCTACAAGGATTCCAAAACTTTTGTCGACATGAAACTGCGCTACGAAGAGCAAATTATTTTGGACAAGTAAGTTGGTTTCTGATTATAGACGGTTTATATTTTTAAAAGTGTTCATTTGGACGTGACGAGATCACGCTACGACACTAGTTTTATCAACGGAAAAGATCTGACGGTGCGATCAGGCCGTAGAGCGGTAGTCGGATTCCGATCTGAAACTTCACACGTAGTGATGCGCGGTTCACGGACGATTTGGACGAATCGCCGGATGAATCGGTTCATTTGAGACTCGTTTGGAAAATGAACCGACTCACTTGGTGAACCGAACGGAATCGTCGTTTCGGATGAACTCAAACCACCCAAACTCGGTGAACTGAACTATGGTTGAAATGAACGGTCGGACGCAGTAGTTCGGGTTCAGACTACGGTTCCTTCCTATTCTATTCAAATACAATCGGTTCAATTTTGGAGTTTTGTGTCTCTAAGTAAAGCGAAAATACCTTTATTATTCATTTAAATTTGATTTCACTAAGTTTGTTGTTATTTTTATAGGTAGACCATATGAGCCAAAATAAAGAAAACCCTATAAACAAATATCCGGAAACCCTTCTTTCTCCAATCATCCGCCATTTTTTTAACGAAGTTCTTTAACGCGGGTTGCGGTAGGAGATTTAACAAATAGAAAATGTAATGCGTAACGAAAAAAAGTGCTATTAATTGGTTGCTATGGCAATGACAAATATAAAATACGAGTAACGAAAAAGCGTTATCAAATTAGTTGCTATGGCAATTAATGTAAATACAATCAAGAAACATGAGTTTCGGTTTATAAATTTAAATTAACAGACGATCGGTTCCGTCCGGCGTAGTTCAGTCACTATTGTCAAGCCCTGAAATACATTCAATAAACATAAAATGTTGGTTCATCAGTCTAGGCTTAACCTAAAATTATTGTTTGTACACTGCCATTAAGACAGATAAAATAAATTAAACATACACACAACAAATTTAGGTTAGGCCTAGACGGATGAACCAACATTTTATGATTATTGAATGTATTTAAAATGAATGGACATTTAGCTGTGTTTGCCATCCTAGGTTTGACGTTATAATTAATTCTACACCTTTATTATAGTAACATTTAACGTATGGAAACAGTAAATATTTGTATAAAAAACAAACTAATAATAAACGGCAATTGAAAGATTAAAATTATGTGTGTATGTTGCCGTTAAGGCTGGTAAAAGAATCGAAGAAAAGGCGTGATGAATTTCGTTTCGACGGGGGTCCTACGACCGCACACATTAACTTTTTTTACTAAATAATGTATATTTATAGAATGGCCTAACCGATTGAGTTAAAATTTTGCACGTTGCCCTTTCGCATAGCACCTTTCGAATTTCATATGTAACGTAATATAGTGGCACTCATTCTTGGTTCTGAATTAAATATTTTTTATCATAAAGGCGTATAAAATTATGCGATGGGTAAAAACAAAGAAAAGTAGTACTTAAACTAGAAGCTGTGTACTTAAGGGTCTGCTCCAGTAAAAATAAAATTGATTTTTATCCCATAAGAGCAATGTTAAATTTCATACCATTTATTTCGTGTACTTTTTATCATAAAATTGTTTGCAAGGTCTCATTTTAAGCACAGTCACAATACGCATCCTTCTTGCAATTTACATTTTTAAAAATTTCTTTCATTTGTCAAGTAACTGACATTTTGTAAGTACAAAGTTTGATTTTTTCCCTAACACAATAAAAAATTAATAATGAAAAATAGTTTGCAAGCAGGATCCGAAATTTTATAAAGAATATTCAGTTTTTTTTTTTTTCAACACGCAATTACAAAAGATAGACTTATAAAATGGTTTGAAATGAGGCAATGTCAAAGCGTTCAGCTGCAAGAAATTGCACTGTTTAGATAGGGATACAGTGATACCGGAAGTGCGTTTCCTGTTGCTTTCTCGTTTACTGGAGCAGACCCTTAAGGGTGACGTAGTTTTGCGACAGAACCTTGTTTCATAACTCATGCAAGAATGTTTTCCAGGTATGACCTTTTGAAAAACGAAACCGGTGGCGTTCCGAAGAAAGCCGATCTGCAGAAGTTTGTGGACGAGAATTTCGAGCAGGGAAAAGAACTGGAGGTGAGTGGTATTCAATTTGTGCATACAACACGTTACCGAATTGAATTTCTCGGAGTGCTGCCAGATTATACGATAATTATCGTACCTGTAAAATATTTTACCTCAGGATCGTACACAAAATACGATAATTCTCGTGCTACGCTACTTGTACCATACGATAATACCGTTCGTTACAGAAGTCGGTGTTCGCGGTAAATTATCAAGATGCAGTCCCGTTCTAAACACAGTTTATGGTTTGCTAAATTATCAATGTATGGCAAATGATTGTAAATTATAATGAAACATCTATGTAGTAAATAAGACAAATAAGTAGTCCTGTAGTCCTACAATACAATACGTGTATTAACGAATTTCCATAGTATAGAAATGAAGAGCTATTGCAGTGACCCTTATGGTAAGACCTAAAGTCGGGAGTAGCAAATGAGCACCGATCATGGTCTCCAGAACACGTTTTGGGGTGTCATTAAAAATTATATATAGCCTATATATATATACTAACTGGCCCGACCCGGCTTTGCGCGGATAGAAAAATCAAAGTTAAATGTATATTAACAAAAAATATATTATATCAATAAATACATTACACTATGTATTTCGTAATTGGATTTTTAGTAACTTTGACCCCCCAAACCCCCCTAAAATTTCGAATTTTTTAAAACCCTTTCTTAGCGCGTACCTAGGGCTCTAGAGGAAGCTGCATACCAAATTTCATTCCCATCTGATCGACGGTTTTTTGTAGTAACTTTGACCCCCCCAAAGCTCCCCTAAAATTTCGAATTTTTTAAACCCTTTCTTAGCGAATACCTAGGGCCCTAGAGGAAGCTACATATCAAATTGCATTCCAATCTATTCGAAGGTTTTTTGTAGTAACTTTGACCCCCCAAACCTCCCCTAAAATTTAGATTTTTTTTTTAAACTCTTTCTTAGCGAGCACCTAGTGCCCTAGAGGAAGCTACGTAATAAATTTCATTCCAATCCGTTCGGTGTTTCTTTTTAGTAACTTTGCCCCCCCCCCCCCCCACACCCCCTAAATTTTCGAATTTTCGGAAACCCTTTCTTAGTGCGCGTCTAGAGCCTATAAAGTGTATTAGTGCCAAATTTCATGTTTGTAGGCCTCGTGGTTTTGGAGAAACTGTGATGAGTCAATGAGTCAATGGTATTTGGCTTTTATAAGTATATATATATGTGTGTGTGTGTGTTCGCACTCTAGCGGCCGCATTTTAAGTCCGATTTGGTCGAAATTTGGTACATATGTTGGTTGTCTACGTAGCTTGGACGAGTTCGTTACCCAAAGAAATCCAACAACCGGAGCACATTTTTTTACCGGAAGTAAACTTTTTGAGGTTTTTCCTACGAGAATGATTTTATTTAGAGTTTTTTCTAACAATATACATGTGGGATGTTTTCTGCACATTTTGTTTTTTTACACGATCTTATAGCTCGCTTAGTTCCCCCAAAAATCGATGCGGAATGGCGTGCGAAGCATTTTGCAGCTATTCAGCACCGTCGTGAGTGGACCTATTTCTCAAATTGTTGGTTGAAACCCTAAAACATGGGCATATGAACTTAATTTTGGAAATTTGTTCAACTCACGTCAGCGGTTCAGCTGCGTGGTCGAATTATTACGATGGTACTGTAAATTATCTATATCTATACATAATTAATTTGCTAGGGGTTATTTTGTGAGTAGAACTCCTCCTAGAGTTTTTAACCGATTTTGATGTTTTTGGTGTCATTTTACAGAGGTCACTCTGAAGTTGTGCTTCCCTTAAAATGAGCTCAATGTATGTTAAGGGCTTCGCCCCAGTGGCCCTCAAAGTTGCCATGTTATCTTATGGAAGGTCTTAAGGAAGAAGAAGAAAGATTTCTTTTGATTTTATCAGGGGCACAAAAAACAGCTGTTCGTATGAAAAGCTTAAAACATCTGATTTTGATCAACAGCTGATTTTGATCAACAACTGATTTGGATCAAAAACTGAATATAATTTTAGGTTAGGTAAATCAAGCAATAGCGAAGCATTGCCCTGTCCACTAGTATGTTCTAGTGCCTTTACACAGGCTACTCTAGTTTTGTCAATTTATCCACTTCTATTACACTACCGTTGCCAATAACAAATTTTCCACATTTAGTGGCTCTGAAATAATGTTTACTCTACGAAACACCGTAAATTATCAAAATTAGTCTAGATTATGGTGTTTTGTTATTGTAGGCTAAAAGTTAAATTTCAACCTGTATCTTGTACGATAATTTTGTACAAAGTACGATAGTTTTTGAGCGAACATACGATAGTTAAAATTTAAAAAAATAAAAGGCAACACTGATTCAAACTCACGCGTACTGACAGTTTTACGAAAATCGGTAAAGCTTAACACTTGAACTATCCGATCCGGCGAAGAGAAGGGACATAGCGTCGTAGTAAACACAATTAGTCGCGTTAAAGGATTACAAGGCAAATCGTAATGACAATTAAAACAAAACGGGGTCATGAACAGAACCTTGTGGTACACCGGAGTTTATTGTAGTCCATCACATCCTACACACGCTGTGCGTTTTGGTATTCCGTTTGTGGTACAGCCGTTGACAAAGTATAAAATTTGTGTGACCATAGTAGACAAATAAATACAATAAAACAACAAAGATATGAAGGAAATAAGCACAATACCGAGCATACAATGTTCGAGGCATACATTAAAAACTTCTTTAAATTTTAAAGAGTCTTAAAATATAATATAATGGGGAAAATATGAATACAGTATCTATATAAAATCCAAATACCACTCACTGACTCACTCATCACGAAATCTCAAAAACCACCGAACGGATTGGAATGAAATTTGGTATGTAGCTTCCTCTAGGGCCCTCGGTGCTCGCTAAGAAAGGTTTTCAAAAAATTCGAAATTTTAGGGGGAGGAGGTTGGAGGGGTCAAAGTTACTAAAAATCCTTGTAAGAAATACATAGAACATAATATATTTATAGATATATTTTTTTTTTTTTTGTTAATATAGATTTAACTTTGATGTGCAAAGCCGGATCGGGCCACCTAGTATATAATATATATATACCGGGTGAGTTTTAAATGACCCCCCCTAATTTTTTCCGCATTTCTTAAGATATCGACTCCAAACCACCGCCGAACATCATTGATTAGTTTATACTTTCTTTTGATGAGCTTCGCATTTTTGGCCGCCATATTGGATCCGCCATATTGGAATGAACTTTTATTTTTTAAATGTAAAGGTAAGGTTGTGACCCATCATTTCAAACTATTTTTTTTCCGTAGAACACGATGCCGCAATCGGTTTTTAATTATCTGCTTTCGTTCTCGAGGTATTAACAATTTTGTAAAAAATTTAAATTTTCAAAAATCCCTTGTTTTATTCAATTTTTTTTTAAATATCGGCCCTTTATCATCAGATATCACAGTTTGGTAGTAGCTTATCGTGGCCCTTCAAAAACCACGAATTCTATGGTAAACAAAATGAAAATCGGCCAACGTATTAGTTCGCTACGCTCAGAGAGGTTATTCTTTTATATTATTTAAAAACGGAAAGAGTTAGGCCTACGCAAAATCGTAACTTGGGGCAGTTACGAAACGGTATTTTGAGTGCATCGAACGAATGCGTTGGCCGATTTTTATTTTCTTAACACAGAAATTCATGGCTTCTTAAAGGGTGGTGGGTTTAGGATTATTGTAAATAGACTCCCCATGTGAAATTGCTGATTTTTTGGTGAACGGGTTGGAATTTTTAGGTACACTTTTTTTGTTTGTTTTCCGATCCGATTCAAAATGGTGGAGTTAGATCGTTTAATCGTTTTTCGGTAGAGATTTGAACAGTATATAAGAATATGATTTTTTCCTCTTGATAGGTGGTAGTAAATATCTTTCAAAGTTGCTGATTTTTTGGTGAAAGGGTCCTAGTAGGGTTTCTCAGATACGGATTTTTTTACTTTTAGATTCGAGTCAAAATGGCGGCCTATTTGATCAAGCCAAAATGGCAAAGTTAGAGCGAGGAAATTGGACGATTTCTCCCACTTATAAGCCCGAATACTACCTATGAGTTATATCATTCAAAAGGCGATTAAATTTACTATAATCCTGTGCAAAGGTATTTGTGGTGCCCCAAACAGGAAACAAGATCCGTAGGAAACTCCGAATGATGTTTTCACTATCCGTTAATTAGTTATTTCCTGATACGAAAATTCGGCTGTAGTAAAGCGGCAGTGCTTCACCCTGTGTATGGAAAAACATGAACGTGATGAGTGAAAATAGAAATTCTAAAATTACCACTTATGACTGCTGAATTCGGACAAAGACGTCATCAAGGGGGCACAGACGGCGAAGGCTCTTTGGAATCCTTTGACCAGGGGACGAAGTAGACCTCTCAAGGAGTAGTCTACGGGTTTCTAACCAGTTAAGGGCTGCAACAAAGGGGTCACAACATAAACCTGAATTTGTCGCGAATGTATCCCAAACCTAATCAAATATGCATTGTAAAATTGCATGAAGTTGTTGCTAGTTACTCAAGAAATTCTGATTAGCGATGATAACCGGAAGGGTTTTCACCCTCAAAAAAGAGTGTGAATGTGAAATTTCTAGAAATGCTTTAATGTAGGATTTGATACAGAGTCTTGCAACTATTACACCTAACATAAGCATACAGGGTGTCCCGTAAGTGCCAAACTTCTGGGAATGGTTCTATGGGTCAAAATAAGAAAAAAAGTTCATACAAACACAGAACCGAAAACGCTTTGTTTTCTACATATCCGCCATTTTGTTTTTTATACAAAACTAGCTGACCCGTACGGCGTTGCCCGTGGTGGTTGGTATTTTCAGTCTTTTTAACGTAATTGTATTCATTTTAAGTGTTCAGTCAGTGAGTGGTATTTGGCTTTTATATATATAGATCTTAAATAATAAAAGCACTATTGTCATAATAATAAAAGATCTGAAATTATTATTTTAGTAACTTTGATTCCCCCATACCCCCCTAAAATTTCGAAATTTTTCATACCCTTTCTTGGAGAGCGCCTAAGGCCCTAGAGGAAGCTACATACCAAATTTCATTCCAATCCGTTGGGTAGTTTTAAAGAAGTCATTTTGTAATAACTTTGATCCCCCCAACCCCCTCCTAAAATTTCGAATTTTTTCAAACCCTTTCTTAGTGAGCACCTATGGC